>JASDQU010310143.1:141389-152284 GCA_032191745.1 Picea mariana
CATTTTCCTTATTTCGTGACTTCTTTTACCTTTTGAACTTCCTTTCTTAATTCAACTTGGTCTTTGAGAATGATGTCTTCATTTATAAATATTCATAACACTTTTAAGCTCAGAGATTTACTGAGCATGCTATATTTATGGGCATTACAACTTACTTTGACACATATCAACCTATGTTTATGATCAATTATTTTTCCCAGCCTCTTTGCTTCTATGAGGTAAGTTGTTTCAATTTGTGATTTATTTTTTAAATCTTCTTTTACTATTGCTAGCATATCCTCCTCTTGTTGTTCTTTTATACAAAACATTATGAGGTTCAAGGATCTTTTATTAAGTTCATGGTCCACTTCGATTAGCTTATTCATTTCCTCTTTGATGGGTTTGATATCCAATTCATATTCTAGATTAATGAGGGTCAAATTGTTGGTTAGTTTTTCTTCTAGCTCTTTAATCCTATCTCTCAATTTGTGATTTTCTTCAACCTCTCCTTCTTGGGTTGATTGTTTTTGTTTTTCCATTTCTTGAATCATATCCTCCATTATCTGTAATTGAATCTTGAACCCTAGCAATGTATCTTCTATTTGAGTTTGAATGGTATCTTTGAAGAGTCTAATTTTTTTTATCAAGCATTGCCTCTAGCTCTATTTGGAGTTTTAAGTCTCTTTCTTCACTCCCTTTTTCTAATGATTCTAACTCTATTTCGAGTTTGACATATTTTTCTTCTCTCATTTTTTCTAATGATTCCATATAATCCTAAAGGCTCTCTAAGGTGACTTTGAGGGGCCTCCCCTTCACTGAGTTTTTGGAATAGGTGGCAGAGTGCTCATATTGAAAATAACAGAAAATAAGTAACAATTGTTATTTTGGATTGACTTTAAAAGTTGAAAATATTTTTTTAATTGATAACCATATTAATTATTATCTTTGAAATCAACTTTTACTTATTAAACTTTTAAAAATTAAATAATAATAATAATAATAATAATTAAATCTCTGTAATTTTAACAAGATACTAAATTATAAATTTATTTTAAATTAAACTTGAATCAAAGTAACAAGTGACTAGGTGTCAAGGTGCTTAGTTGGTTGAAGAATATTTTACCTGTCCAAGTGCTCAGTGGGTTGAAGAACCCATAACTAACAACATAGAGTATTCCTGTCAAAAAGTTCAAAAAGGTAGAAACTGTAAAAAAGTCCAAAAGGGTAGAGAAGTATTGTTCTCCTGAAAATCAACAGAGATACAACTTTCGAAGTAACATATTTTCAAAATTGCATCTCTTTCAAAACAACAAAGAAAATATTATTCTCATTCAAAATAACAGAGAAGTATTATTCCCATTCAAAATATCCAATACATTTGTTAAAAATTAATAATAATTCTAATAACTAAAATAATAAACAAACTAATAAAATTAACTTCACACCCACAAAAAAAATTATTATTAATTATCCAAAAAAAAAATGTTCTAAATTATGAGCTTACTCTCAATTCTCATCCTGGCTTTGGGATGGAAACGTCAAGTTTCAAAACAAACTAAAAAAAGTTCCTTTATACATCCCTAACGTAATATAATATTAATAAAGTGCTTGTCATATAGAAGATGTAAAATATCTAATATAGGAAGAAGAGGGACCACTACTTGAAGGAATCATAACAAATAAATCATAGTTCTCCATAAAGTCATACTAAAGTCATACTATAAATCTATTTTGTAAATTCATATAGATAATATATATAAAGCTATATTTTATAAATGATTATTTTATAATTATTTATATATGTTGGTGTTTCATTTTCAAAAAATAAACAATTTCAAGATTATATCAATTTTAATAATAATTCAAACAAATATGTTACATACGTTATAATTTAATAAATTTTAATAATAATTCAAACAAACAAACATGTTAGATACGTTATAATTTAATAAATTTTAATAATAATTCAAACAAATATGTTAGATACATTATAATTTAATATGTTAGATACATTATAATTTAATAGATTATTTTTCTTTGTTGATTACAATAATAATATTTTAACCATGATATTCATATATTATAAATTTTCAATATTATAAATAGTTCAATTAAATATACATTCATTAATCTCTTCGAATCTCTATCAGGTGAGCCAGTTCGTCGACGATGTCCCGAATGTCGTCAACCTATCGTAGATTTGGACATATTAGTTTTGGTCCTTTGAGTAGACATTGGAAAACTCTAAGAATATGATATTGATTCTAGTTTATTTTGTTTGCAAGCCATGCACCAAGTCATTTGGTTTTTTTTTAAGTAATATAATTTTTTAGCTTAAAAAAAAATATTTAATTAAAAAATGAAATGTTTCATTCTTAGTGGACTTTAATCATCATTATTATCATCATCATGGTATATCCAAATGATAAATTATATGTGTGTGTGTGTGTGTTGCACTGTCCCCCCAAAAAAGTCCCACAAATTGGGAGGGATCCCCTTCGCCCAACGATTTGACTGGTAAAGTCTACGGAGGTATACATACCCTACCCCCCTCTGGATTTGAACTTGTAACCTCTTAAAAGGAAACACATGTTCTTAACCATTAGGCCCAGTCAAACTGTATTAGTTGTGTTTGATTAATCAAGTAAACACTTTATTTGTTGGAGTGAACATTTTCAAAATATAAAAGATTATGTCAAGCCATAATTCATAATCGATAATAATTCAGTAATTTAAACACATATATTGAATATATCATATTTTAATATATTTTTTTCTTTCAACAATTTACATTAATAATATTTGAACTCACATTTGATAAACTTACATATATAAATGGTTAAATGAAATATATATTTAATAATTATTAAAAAAACATTTTAATATCGTTAGATTATATATATAACAAATTAAAAAACATTTTAACATCGCTAGATTATATATATAACAAATTATCGTTATAAATTATTAATACTTACTATTAATATTTTATAATTAAAAAAAGACTAAACTCAATACATCTCTCGTTTCATACTAAAATTTTATATTGAGAGATTGCTGATTGTTTCATATTAAAATTTTATATTGAGAGATTACTGATTTATTAATTTGTATTTAAAGATAATCGATTTAATATGTGAGGATTTCAATCATAATTTTGTATAAAAATTGAGAGGTAGGTTAGCCGCCAATTAAAATGAGCACACGGATGGGAAATTGGTAGTATTTAAATCTTGAAGGTTTATACGCTGCGTTGTTGGTTGCCGTGGAGCTGATTAAGGACAAGAAGCATGGCCCATTTTTTATTTATTTTAAAGATATACTTTGTACAATGGTATTCATGTGTTTGGAGTGCATCTATTTTATAAAAAAACAAAAACCCACATTATTAGTGATTAAGCTTGTATTTTTGTGCTCGGTACCATGGTTTTGGACTGCATTTTTTATTTTATTAAGAACACATTATTAACCATTAAATTTGATTGTGTTTTATTTTTTCATATGTAGATTTAAAATACATAGATTTTAAATAGTTAAATAGTTATTTCAATAAGAAGGGAAATGTTGGGTGGGTAGTTCTAATAAGATTATAGGGTTTTAAATCAATAGTTTATTAAGTACATCATTTTTTAAGGTTTAGTAAATGGGTAGTAAGTAATTGAGAGTTTGACTAGGTTAGGTATGTTTGATTTTCATGAAATGAGTGTTATGTGAATTATTTAAGTTCATGAGAAATTATTGTTAGTCATTGGGTGTATGTAAGTGGTGCTAAGTGAACTATTTAAGCTCACAATAAAATAGTCATGGTTACTAGGTGTAATCCCATAGGTGAGGATATGTGATTAATTTTAGTAGTTTCAATCTTACTTCTTCATACTCACTAGCTATTTACGTTTTTTATTTTAGTCCTATTTTTTCACTACACCGAGCATCACTTGATACAATGAGTGTTAAGTGACCCTTGAGCATCACTTGATGTAACGAGTTCAAAATAGATTATTGAATCTCATGATAAATTAGTTGTGGTTATCGCGTCCATATAATGAGTGCTAAGTGGACTATTCAAGCTCATGAGAAAGTAATCCTACTTCCTATGTGCAAGTCCTATAGTTTTCAATGTGAGATTCATTTTGTTAATTTCAATACCACTTCTTCCCACTCATGGGTGATTCATTTTTCTAGTCTCAATCTCATTTCTTCACACTAATGAGAAATGCATTTCACTAGTTTCAATCTCATCACCTAATGTAGCGAGTGCTAAGTGGACTATTCGATCTCATGAAATATTAATCATAATTTCCATGTACATGTATTGAATGTGACATTCAATGCTCTCATTTCCCAACTCGTGATTTTGTGGTATACATGACATTGATTTCGATATATGCAAGTGGGATCATTTTCTCTATATTCCTATTATATCTCATAGCAATAAATTAGCATAATTGAAATTAATGTTGTTAAATTATTCATAACCAATGCATATAAATTGGGAAATGGGGAGAATAATTCAGAAATAGGGGCTTAGAAATGAATAATGGAAAAATCAAGTAGGGAAAGGCATTTTGAAATATTCCCTTTAAATCAAGTATATCCATCTTCGTATTAATACTAGAATCCAAAGAAAACTTCACACATATTCACACACAATCATACCGTGACCATGTAATAATCAAGAAAATAGATCAATCAAAGTTGCATTATCAAAGATGAATATACAATATCATAGTCTAAAAAGATAGAGCTCAATCTACTCCATTTACAATGAACATCTAGGGACTGATAAGAGTGTCACAACTATTACACATATTAAATAGATACATCTACACATGTCCTATAGGCCACTGAGAAAAGGAGTGGTTCCATTCTTATTCTATTGATTTACTATTCCAGAATCGAGCAAATCAAAGGAGTGGGATACTATGAGCAACGAAAAGGACTGAGATATTGTAAGAACAACAAAGGAAGTAGAAGACCATGTGGAAACCATACAAGCCATAATGTCCATGAGAACTCCATAGCGAGTTGATCTTTCTCTATATTTTCATTTCATATCCAAGAAGAAAAGAGTAAGGATAGTCTTGACCTACTACCTATGTTTTCCCATATTGGGTTTTCCTATGGAAATCTTTTTGATAATCACGTGGATGGTGTGGTTTTTGTTTTATCTTCTTTTATTTCATTCTCAACTTATTTTTGGTATTTTGATTGCTAATTTTGTAATATTAGATTTTAATCTTAAGTAAACATTACATAACAAAGAATTTTCAAAAACTTGTAACATATGTTCCGATGAATTGTTCTAGTGGAATATCCATAGTAGTCTAGTGTTTAACATGTCTTTATAGTTGTCTAGGGTTAGGGTTGGGGTTTTAGCAAGATTAAACTCCTAATTAGGGTTAGGGTTTTTGAATATATAGAATCTTCTTGAAAGTACACAAATGAATATATCTACATGTGTTAATAATGGGAGCCAATATGGCATCCACTTAGTACCATGGTGGTCAAAATAATAAGTCAACTTACGAGAGACATAACTTTCTCATACAAACTCTAGTTGAGGTGATCTTTTCACTGTTGGAAATCTCTTGACATGTGGAACAAATTCAGAGAATTGAGAACTTTGTTTACAAATTTTTTACCCCAAGAATGACCATTTAATTCCCCAAATGAAATCTAGAAGTTTTAGGACACCAAATCACCAAAATAGGAGAAACCCCTAAAATGGGCTAGACAAGTCAATATCTTTAATATTTTCCACTCATAAAGTACCAAAATAGGTGAAAATTTATATAGTAATCCATTTTGGATAACACCTCCTCACTTCATGAGGCTTTTGGTCCCTATAATATTTTACTAAAGGAGGTGAGAATATTTTTCCTCTACCTTCTCTTTGGACTACCATTTGGAATTACCTAGAAGTTGCTATTTCAACCCAACTTACCAAAGATCTTACCACCCTTGTCTAGTTGTTCTAGACTTCTCCTACATAACTATATCCTCTACTAAATTTTCCCGATATTCTAATTCTAAGTCCTCAATGGTAAGTAAGGCTTTCCCATTAGTTTCTTGGTCTAACATGGAAGGCTCAAAGAGTTACAAATTTCCCATATTCACTACTAAGTAAATGCACATATATGGAAGTAGATTGAGACTATAAGAATTATCACCTTCTTACTCCAACACTTCAAAATTACCATCAACAAAGTCTTTATGTTCTTATTAGGACCCTATAACCTCTCTTTGTTTATATGAAACTAGACTTAATGTCCCCCCTTGAATGCCTTCTCAATATTGTGTTGGTCATGCTAGGCCTTGTACTTTTCACATGACTTCTTCAATGTATCCTATACTTACAAATGGATATTCATTATCTTATTAATGAATCTTTTATCCTTAAATGCTTATTATATGGCATCTTCCTTAACTCCTCCTAATTTTCCATATACAACATCTAAAGGTGTAGGTGGAAAATATCCAAAGAAAGATTGAAATGGGGAATTAATAGTGGAAATGTGGAATACTATGTTGTAAGAGCACTAGATATAACTCAAAATTTGATCCTGGGTCCTTGGATTATTCTAATTATAACCCCTATAAAGTTGAACCAATGTCTTATTCACTACATATATCTACCATTTGTATGTGGATAGAATGTTTTAGATATTTTCAACTTTGTGTTCATATTCTCCCAAAGTGTAGTCCAAAAGGCATTAAGAAATTATGTATCTTTTTCTGAGATGATGCTCCTTGGTATGACAAAGTTCATCCAAATATTTTAAACGAAAAATATTGTTGTATATTGTCTATGAATGGTCTTTTTACAAGGCATGAGAATGCACATATTACTAAGCCTATCTTATACCACAAATAAATAGTCATGTCTCTGTCTTTTTCTTAGCAAACCAGCCATGAAATCCATAGAGATGTTCTTCCATGGCTTAGTAGGTATAGTAAGGGATGTGTAAGCTTGCTTCCTATTATTGGGTTTTCTAGTACATCAAAGTATGCATCCTATAATAAGTAAAGCTACATATTCTTGCATTCTAGGCCAATACACATGCCTATGTAAGTTGACCATTGTTTTCCCAACACCAAAACATCCTACAACTTTGGAGGTTTGAGTCTCTCTGATAAGTTGCAATATTTCTCCTTTAGGAACATAGAGCTTATGTATCTTATCGAGAAACCCATCCTTGAGATATGGTAGTCAATTTTTCTCTCACCTTATTCTTCATGAACTTGGCCTTGTAGATATTGAAATACCTCCTTGAGATCCTCATGTTTTGTGTACTCCTCCTCATTTGCATCATGGGTATAAGGCTCGATGTGCATAAGAGTACCCAAATCTATGATATTGGGTGTTGTTGGCCTTCAAATAATGTAATATAACATATTATCATTTCGCTTATAATATTTTATGATAAGATGAAAATGTTGTAAAAATTCCAACCATGTAGAGGTGCCTTGTTTGTTGAATCTTACTCTATGCCTACACATATTTCACTAGTTGGTGTAGTGATATGTGTTATGCATTAAGTTAGTAAAATTAGTATATATCCGCTTTAATTTTGAACTTCTACATTTATGAATTCTTAAATATTAAGATTAAGATATATTTATGTTAGTTTGTGTTTTTTTAATATTGTGATTTTTAAAAATGTCTTATTTGTACTAGTCAAATTTTATTTTTGTTTACTTATTAGTGCTATGTTACATTACAAATATCATCCATATTGATTTATATATATTGTCACATATCCAACACCATTGGTCATCATATTGTGGAAATGAAATGAAGTGTTTGTTTTTCCATTTTTACTCATTGGGATTTCCTTTAGGACTCCTATTTAATTATATTCCAAGATCTAATTTTATTACATGGCTTGAATACCACACATAAAACCATATTAATATTACATTTGTCCATTTCACGGATCCTCCATTAGTTCTCTTTGAAATAACATATTTTAGCTCCTTCAAATAACTCTTATCATGGAATTTCAAACGATAAGCCCATTAGGCCCTTTATTATTTTGATCGATCCCTTTTGGAACTATTGTGTCATTGAGACACTTTTAAGGATCAACCCATCTATCCATTTAAATGTTCATCCCATTGACCACTTTCTAATAATGAACCATGAGGGAATTTTGAATTTTTGACACATTAACCCTTTTGAATTTTCAACCCATCAGTGCATTTCCAAAGATTGACCCATTGAGCCACTTTTGAGTATTGATTGTTGGGTCAATTTTGAAGAAGGCAATAAAGTGATTTTGAATAAATCCATCACACCAATTCTTGAATGTTTGACACATTAGCCCTTTTAAATTTTCAACCTATCAGGCCACTTTCGAAGATTGGCCCATCGAGACACTTTTTAATATTGGTTGTTGGGTTGATTTTGAAGAAGGCCATCAAGTGATTTTGAATTACGCCATCATGCCAATTTTGAAGAAGGTTTTTCATGCCAATTTCAAAGAAGCACTTTGAATTTTTAAAGGAAAAGGTGATGAGCCCATTCGAATGAACATCCAAAAATTTAAAATAAAAAGGGCCATTGGCTCAATCCAAAAATACACCTTGAATTTTAAAAAAAGTCATCATGTCTCTTTTGAGGTAGCACACCATTATGAAATAAAACGCCATCATGCCTCTTTTGGAGCAGTAACTTGAAAATAAGGAAAAAGGATTGTGATCCTTGATCATCGACCAATTCAAATGAATATTCTCAAATACCTTAGTGAGAAGGTGTGTAGACTTTGAAAATTTTGGTATTAGTTCAATGTTCATCCTTTGACCATGTCTTCTAGAGCAAATTTTCAAACTATATATGCCAACAATATCCCCAAATTTCTTCAATACTTCTCTGATCCATGACCCAAGTTTGAAATATCCAACACAAATTTAAACCCACTCACTCGAAAGCCATCAAAATTCACAAATGCATTTAAATAAATGATGAAGGGAAACTAAGCATGCATAAACTTAATTAAAACTAAAATTTTCACTTCAAAATCCATTCATAAATAGAATGCAAACTTAGATTGCAAAATTGTAAATAAAAATTAAGAGTAGAGATGGAACACTTACTTTTTTGGACCAAGAAAATAGTGACAATGTTATAAAAGAAATACAAATTCAAAACAATGCAAAAAAATCTTGTATTATTAAAACAATAAAAAATCTGATCCTACAACAATAAATAAATAAATATGAAATTAAAAAAAAAAAATAGAAAATAAAACCTATTATATACCATCTACTTCCTAATCCAGGAAAATCCTTATATTATATAATAAAATTAAAACAGAAAATGGTTTTATCATATAGCAAAATTAAAACTGAAAATGCTTATATCATATAGCAAAATTAAAACATATGCAATGTGTTATAATATAACACATTGCATTGCAATGTGTTATAATATAACACACATTGTCGAAGAATTGACCTTACCAGAAAGGCCAACTCTTTATTTCACATCACACAGTGAGAAAAACTGAGATTATCTCAGTGAAATAAATCAGGGAGGCTACTATGATTTCAAATTACTTGAAGGAAGCATAACAAATTCTCCAAATTTATTTTATAAATTCATACATATGACATATAAATATATATTTTATAAATTATTAGATTGTTATTAGATGTTGGGTTAATTATCTACATAATTCATATATATGATATATAAATATAGATTTTATAAATCACCATGTTGTTATTAGATGTTGAGTTAATTATCTATATAATATAATTGTTAGAGTGTTTCATTTTTGGAAGCATTAAACAATTCCAAAATTATATCATTTCATAATTAATAATAATTCAAACATAATTGAAGTGCTTCATTTTCATAGTATTAAACAATTCCAAAATTATATCAATTCATAATTAATAATATTTCAAACAAATATGTTAGATGCATTATAATTTAAATAAACTATATCTCTTTCAACTAATATTATTTCAGTTAGTAATATATATACACTATAAATTTGTAATGATACAAATAGTTCATCTAAATATATATTGATTAGATATTTAATAATTACTTGGTAGTAGTATTTTAAGAGCATTTATATTTAACTTTTTCTCAATAGACTGCAAGAATTCAATTAACTAAATATTTAAATAAAGAATGAAATGTTTCACTCTTATTATGCTATCCATATGCTAAATATATATAAAATATATCCTACAAATTAATATGTTGTTATTAGTTGTGTTAGGTTAAATTTTATATATGTGTGAGGTTGTTTGTTGTATTGTAATGATACAAATAGTTTATCTAAATATATATTGATTAGATATTTAATAATTACTTGATAGTATTTTAAGAGCATTTATATTTAACTTTTCTTCAATGGACTGCAAGAATTCAATTAACAAAGTATTTAAATAAAGAACAAAATGTTTCACTCTTATTATGCTATCCATATGCTAAATATATATAAAGTATATCCTACAAATTAATATGTTATTAGTTGTGTTAGGTTAAATTTTATATATGTGTGAGGTTGTTTGTTGTATTGAATTAATATGTATAGTAATTTTCAAAATATAGAAAATTGTACTAAGTTATAATTAATAATAATTTATATATATACGAAATTAAAAATATATCATAATTTAATGTATTTATTTTTTAAATAATATTTCAATTTGTTTTTTATAAACTTACATAAATAATTTAACTAAATATATATTTAATAATAATTAAACAACATTTTAATATATATATATATAATAAAATAAAATAAAGTATTGATACCTACTATTAATATTTTATAATCTAAATATTTAATATTTAAATTATAAAAAGACTAAATTCAACACATCTCTTGTTTCATATTAAAATTTTGTATTAAAAGATTCCTGATTTAATAATAAAAAAATTGTATTAAAAGATT
>JASDQU010310143.1:152384-163727 GCA_032191745.1 Picea mariana
CCCTTCATTTTGCTGGATAATAATAAAGGAAGGACCTGGCAATTTCTCTGGTGGACGTAGCCCACACTGGGTGAACCACGTAAATCTGTGTCTCTCTTGTATTGTGTGTCTTCTGTGTTTTGTTTCTGCATTTGTTTTATTTTATTGCTCCGCGGTCCTGTTTTTCTAACATTTATTGACAACGATTTTATAAATGAGCGATTTTTATGACTGTGTTTTTATAGACAACATACATTGACATTGATTTTGATACATTGACAACGATTTTGACTGCGATTTCGATACATTGATACATTGATACATTGACAACGATTTTGATACATTGATACATTGACAACAATTTTGACTGGGATTTTGATACATTGATTTTGACTTCGATTTTGATACATTGAGACATTGACAATGATTTTGATACATTGACAACGATTTTGACTGCAATTTTGATACATTGATTATGATACATCGATACATTGATTTTGACTATGATTTTGATACATTGATTCTGATACATTGATACATTGAAGCAATTTTGACTGCGTTTTGATACATTGACAAGGATTTAGACATGCTCTAAACACACAAATCTTGACAGCGATTTCGCCCAGGTTACACAGCTAGTTACCCATTTCGTAAACAACATATGGATGGCTTGGCCATGTTTTTCATTTAGATACAGTATCATTTTTTGGTAGGCAGTGAATTTATTTGACTAACAACGAATTTATGGTTGTATTATGACTGTGTAATGGCCATGTTCATGACTATGTAATTGTTGTGTTGTAATGATTGATAGTATCATGGATAGTGTTTTAGTTATTGTCGACGGTAAATTCTATTACACAACGATATTTATTTATCAAATAATTATGGTTATTTACCCAATGATATTATTATAACTATTAATAGTATATCAATAGAATCATTCAGAGACTTGTTAATATAGACAACAATAATATAGTCAGCAATGTCGGATATTTAATAAGAAGCGCAGATCACTTTTAATGCTAAGTAGTTTACTTATTTTAATGGACATCATCTATTTGTTGACAAGCATATTTTGATTTTGTTAACTGCATATATTAGTTCACCTTTATGATAACATTTGTTAAATAGTAACATTTTTAATAGTTCACATTTTGGGTCACATTTATGATAATGATAACAGTTATAATAGTTCACTCCTTCGCACTTAGACATCATTCTTAATGGATAATGGGTTATGGTTTGTTGGTGAATTCATTTAATAGCTTGTGCAATTTAATTTGAGTGATGTCATATTGTGTCTGGTCGATTTGTTGCTTGGGTGCATGGGTATAGTCTTCTTGTCGGTTAATTCGGTCTCCTAGCGCGTTGAATTTTTCTTGGGTTATTGGTTTAGATGTGTTATGTTGCACCAGGGTTATCGTCATGCCTATCACCTTGTGATGGCATGATTCCTGATGAGGGGATCATTGTGCGCTTTGAACGATAGAGGTGAATGATAACCTGGCCTAAGTCTATGCTTCTCGATGTGGGCATTTGTTCGTTGTAATGGTTGTTGGTACATGGTTTTGTAATTCCTTAAGGCGTTGGGTTTTGCGCGACGTAGAGGTTTCTATTTCTTGTTCGTCAAAGCCACTATGTTGGGTGGTTGATGTTGTCCTTTAGCTTGCAGGCGTTGTCTTACTTGTGTTGGGCAGGTAGTCATTTCTATCTTTCTATTGATTATCACATGTTTCGTTCAGTTGCATGATGTGCTAGTGTGCTGAGTCTTTGTTGTCTGTTTCCTAATCTGCATGCGTTGTGTTTGTCATCAAGTTGTGTTGTTTAACTATTGTCGTTGTTTCATTCTTGCTTCAAACAAAAAAAAAAATCACTTGCTTGTGTCACTTATAGTCGTAACGATGGGGTCGTTACACTCTATATGTATGTATTTGATATGAGTAAAAGTGGTTACTCTCTTATCATTCCTTAGATGTTCATTGTAAATGGAGTAGATTGATCTCTAATTTTTTAGACTTTGATATTTGATGTCGGCGAGGCCGAGCCTCGACTCGCCCGCTCTCAGGATCGTTCAATTCCCTTCTTCTGAGACGAATTGGCTCTTTAGATTCCTGAGTGGAATCTCTGCTCAATTACCCGACCAAATCCACAGGTCCTTCTCTCCCTGCACGACTTTATGCACTTTTCCGTGACCTTTTTCCCCCACAAGAATATTGCTATCGGACTTCGGGGTTTCGGACCTTCTGCTGTCGAAAGTCTCTTACCTCACCAATCCCTAATCTCCGATGAGATCTCTGCTCAGCCTTAGCCCCTTCCAGCTATGCCATTGTCCGCATGACTTGCCTTCATATGACCGTAGCCATATTCTCCATCGGGGTTTTCAAATTCCAAAAGCCTGATGCATTATTTTCTCCACGCGCTGGCCCTCCTGGCTCAGCTCTGGGTCCACATGACCATTACTGCGTGACCATGGCCTTGTCTCCTTTCGTGGCTGCTCCTATCGGAGTTTCGGCACTTGCGATGTCGAAATGCGCATGTACCCAGGACTCACTATTCCCCGAATCGCGACGCGCCCTTCCTTCTCAGCTCTAGCCCTTCCCGGCTACACCATGGTCCATGTGACCATTTACCATATGACCGTAGTCAAACTTCCCGTCGGGGTTTTCCCTATCGCGATATCAACGAGTATGGACTCCTTGTCCCGAGGATCCCCGATTTCCTGATTTGCGATATTCTCTGGATCATTGACAGCTGGCCTCCACTATGCCTCTGTCCTCCTTCTCTGCCATGATGACAGCTGGCCCCCACTCATCGGGGTTTCACGGATCGCGATTCCAAAATTCATAACCACTTGTCTAAGGGATCCCCGATATCCCGATGGATTCAACTCCGATGGCGCTAGATGATTGCCACACGTCCCTCCAACGGACGATCCCAATCTCGTCGAGATTTCGAGACTTCCAATGTCCCATTCCTCTTGTCCTCAAGAACTCTGATTTCCCGATGAATGCTTATGCTGATGGTTGCTTGATCTCCGACACCTGTCCCTCAGATGGACGGCTCAGATCTCATCGACGTTTCGAGACCTGCAAGTCCCGATGCCTAGTGCCTCGGATCTCCGATACGGATGATCGTACGACACATGCCCCTCCTCAGACAGACGACTCAGATTAACTCTCGGGATTTCAAGACTTTCAAAGTCCCGGTTCTCATGACCTCGAGAACTCCGATTTCCCGATGGCCGATATCCCGATGGCTAAACCTCGTACAACTTCCACAGATCTGACGGCTATCGGAGACCCTATACAAAATCTTACGGCTCAGATCTGTCTTCCTTTATGCACGCTCCTCTAGTTGCTCCCTGGACTCAAAGATCAACGGCCCAGGTTCTATCGGCCGATCCAACGGCTGCTATGCTCCTCCCTGAGCTTCCCGCATGCCTGCTCCTACGCGTAACCTCTGCACAGCTTCTCCTGATCCAACGGCTGACAGGATTTCTCTATGAGATCCGACGGCTGTCGGTCTCTTTTTGTTGTAGGCTCTTGTGTGCTTCTCCCGGCGCTCCCCTAGATGTGAATCTTCAACGGTCCAGATCTGATTTGACACTGACGCTGCTCCTCCTGAGCTTCTTGTGCTTTCTTCCTGCCTTGGGAAAATTTCACATTCCCAAGGGCTTCGACCCTTTGCGCTCTTCCTCCTCTGCTAACCCCTCGACTTGAGTCTCGCTGCGTGTATGAGAACGCTATCCTTCTTGAACTTCTGCCCTTGAATCTCCAAAGGGTTCTCCCGGCTCCTGCACTCCTCGCAGAGTCTCCTCACGCACACACTGATGTTATCCTTTATGAGATTTCACGAACACTCCGACCCCTTGGGGGATTTTGTCCTTCTTCTCCCTCAGATGGAGAATGAAATGGATGCCCTCCAGGCTATCCTTCTTCTCAAGCCTCTTGCTGAGTCTTCCTTGGGTATTCAGTAACCCAGTAAAGGTCCCTAAGTGGACTCTTTCTTCACTCCCGAACTCAAAGAGTTCTTTTCTCTTTGTGCCTCTCTGCACACTTTCTCAACGCCCTCCTGGCGAAGTATCTTCTCCATAGAACATTCAATAGTTATGGGTTTCTTCTGTGCACCCTTTGCACCTGCTCAATGCCCACTTGGCAGAGTCTCTCAGAATCCTCAGTGATTATGGTCTTCTCCAAACTCACAGTAGAGTTCTTTCTCCAGCACCTCGTGCTTACGCTCAATGCCCACCTGGCAGAGCTCCTACAGAATCCTCAGTGATTTTGTCTGCAACTGTGTCTCAGATACATAGCCTTGCCTCCTGAGGTGTTCAACAACCTCACAGGTCTTCCTTCTGAGATGTTGACTTCAATCTCTTGTGTCTCATCACGTCTTTATCTGAACCCCGCAGTGTTCAGAAGTGCACCCTCCTATGCACGGCTCTCAGAACCCGCAACATTCTGTCATACCCTCCTGGCGTGAAGCCTCAAAGACCTTCAACCTGAAATCAAACACACTCCTGCAAATGCCAACATACATCTACAGCATACAATGGAACACACACAGACACCCATATAACACAGAATGACATGCAGGAAAAACTGCTTCTGTTATATTAAATGGAAAATGCCTGTATTTTACAAAGGTGTTCCCGAGCTCTTTCGTCTCTTCTCTACTCTCTCCTTCTACAACCTCATCTACAACTACTCAAAATGAGATCTCAAAATCTCTTTTACCTGAGGGGCTCATCGAGAACTTCCCTCCAGGTTCACCTACTCTAATAAATTACATTCAATGGTTGTCTAGTCCAGCGCCTGGATCTAGATCTCAGCTGATCTAGCATTAAAGCCGATCTTATCTACAGCCTGCGCAAAGGCATGGCTTCCCCAGCTCAACAGCATAAGCACATTAAATTGACATTCATTTCAAATTCAAAATGAGGCTGCGCCTCTCTTCAGCCTTTGAATGTGTGCGTGCTAACGTGGCTGGCTGGCTGGCTGGCTACATGGAGAGATGCTCCTGCATCATACTCCACAGCTGCAAAAATCATGAGCTTCCTCTGTAGCTATTGGAAATCCTCCTGGATCCCAAATGAATCTGTGGAGCTATCCATCCGCTCCATTCTGCTATTGTTGTTGTTGTTGCTGCATTGCAGCTGTTGCTGTCTCTTCTCTGCCCAGCTTCTCCTCGCCTGCAGTTGTTGCTGACCCCAACATCAGCCTTCTAATATCCTCTATCTCTCAGTCCAGCTGCTTCAATGGCTGGCTCTGTTGTTGCAGTCTCCTTGGCTGCAAAAATTTTTGGTCATTGAGCAGATCATCATGATCTCCCATGCCTTCCCCATCTGTTTCCAACTTCACCTGTTGGATGTGCATGCCCTGCACTTTTATCCTTTCCTCCAGGGCTTCCATTTGATCCCACAGATCAGCAAAGCATATGTTGTCTGCTTCTTTCCCCTCTGCTTCTGCAACCTCCTCTGTTGCATTGTTTTCAGCTTCATGGTTGAAAATGCTGAGCCATTCCTCAAAATGCTCGTCTTCTTCTTCTTCTCCTGTTGCAAACTCCCCTGTTTCAGTCTCTTCAGCTTCAATGCTGAACGCGTTGAGCCATTCCTCGGAATGCTCACTCTCTTCATCTTCTCCTTCGGCTTGAGCAGTCTGCACCCTCTGCACCAATTCATCTTGGACAGTCATCGTCAGTTCTAATTTTCTTTTGTCAGTCACAACTGACTGTTCATCTGCTATTGCTGTATCATCTACAACACAATTTTTTGCCTTCCTCTGGGTAGATGGTAGGAATATTTCAATTCCCCCAATCATCAGAATATTATCCTGATCTTCTTCCTCTGTCAGCTGCATCTGTTGAACTAAATTCACCTTTGGATTTATGAGACCCTCAGACAGTCTCATCTACTCGGTCAGCTCCCTGGGCTGATCGAAATCCATTTTCTTATCTCTGCCCAACTGGCAATATGGGACGCTTCCGCTGCTTCCTTGGCAGACCATGATATCAACCGATCCCATCTTCATCAGCAACCCCTGCTGAATTGAACTCTCCATGAGACCCTCAAATGGTCTTAGATGTTCATATCTGCCCTCCTGGTAGTCTTCGATGCTTCCGCTTCCCTCCTAGCAGTCTTCGAGATCCCCCAGTGATCTCTGTTCATTGCCCAACTGGCAATGCAAAATTTCCTCGCTATCCTCCTGACAGTCCATGAGATCCTCAGCTAATCTCAACTCGTTGCCCTCCTGGAAATCTGGAATTTCTTCTGCTCTGCCCTCCTGGCAGTCCTTGAGATCATCAGCTGATCTCATCTCTGTTCCCTTGCCCATCTGGCCATTTGGAAACCTTCCACTGCCCTCCTGGCAGTCTATGAGATCTTCATCTGATCTCCTTTCATTTCCCAATTGGAAGTGTGAAATTTCCTCTTCTTTTCCCTCCGGGCAGTCCTTGAGATCATCAGACGATCCCAATTCATCCTCTTCATCATCCCAATCATCGAGACCTTTTCCAGTCTCTGGCCAACAGTGATCAATCATCTCTTCCTCTGTGGCCTTGAGGTTTTCAGTATACCTCAACCATCTCTTCAACAGCCTATGATGTCCTTTGACCATCAGCTCCCTGACTGGCCATTTCACCTTTGGCATCTTCATGGGCCTTTCATAAACCCATCTCGGCTTTTTACTCTGCCACATCTTCAATTCGAGCTCCTCCATCTCTCGCTTTATGTCAGTGAGCTCTTTATCCATTTCAGCTGGGCTCATTAGCTCTGGCTTCTTCTTCCTACGGCCTTCAGTAGCCATTTTTCCGTGTCTATCTACCTCCCTGGCAGATCTGCTACTGCCACTCCGCATCCCTGAGTGTTCCAGCTTCATCTTCTCACAGTCCTGCTGACTGTCTCCTCGACTGCTGCCTACTTGCAAACAATCATCACAGAGCCCTCAACACTTTGTCTTCCTCTGCTTCCTCTTGCTTCACCTGAAATGTATAGATGAAGTTCCTGCTCTGATACCACTTGATGCAGGCGAGGCCGAGCCTCGACTCGCCCGCTCTCAGGATCGTTCAATTCCCTTCTTCTGAGCTGATTGGCTCTTTAGATTCCTGATTGGAATTTCTTCTCAATTACCCGACCAAATCCACAGGTCCTTCTCTCCCCGCACGGCTTTATGCACTTTTTCGTGACCTTTTTCCCCCACAGAAATACTGTTATCGGACTTTGGGGTTTCGGACCTTCTGTTGTCGAAAGTCTCTTACCTCACCAATCCTCGATCTCCGATAAGCTCTCTGCTCAGCCTTAGCCCCTTCCAGCTATGCCCTGGTCCACGTGACCTGCTTTCATATGACCGCAGCCATATTCTCCATCGGGGTTTCCAAATTCCAAAATCCCGATGCCTTATTTTCTCCACGCGCTGGCCCTCCTGGCTCAACTTTGGGTCCACATGACCATTACTGCGCGACCATGGCCTTGTCTCCTTTCGCGGCTACTCCTATCGGAGTTTCGGCACTTGCGATGTCGAAATGAGCATGTACGCAGGACTCACGATTCCCCGAATCACGATGCACCCTTCCTTCTCAGCTCTACCCCTTCCTGGCTACACCATGGTCCATGTGACCATTTACCATATGACCGTATTCAAACTTCCCGTCGGGGTTTTCCCTATCGCAATATCAACGAGTATGGACTCCTTATCCCCGAGATCCCCGATTTCCCGATTTGTGATATTCTCTGGATCGTTGACAGCTGGCCTCCACTACACCTCTGTCCTCCTTCTCTGTCGTGATGATAGTTGGCCCCCACTCATCGGGGTTTCGCCGATCGCGATTCTAAAATGCATAAACCACTTGTCTACGGGATCCCCGATATCTCGATGGCTTCAACTCCGATGGCGCTAGATGATTGCCACCTGTCCCTCCAACGGACAATCCCAATCTCGTCGGGATTTCGAGACTTCCAATTTCCCATTCCTCTTGTCCTTAGAAAATTTGATTTCCCGATGAAAGCTTATGTCGACGGTCGCTTGATCTCTGACACCTGTCCCTTAGATGGACGGCTCAGATCTCGTCGGCGTTTCGAGACCTGCAAGTCCCGATGCTTGGTGCCTCGGATCTCCGATACAGACGATCGCGCGACACGTGCCCCTCCTCAGACGGATGGCTCAGATTAACTCTCGGGATTTAGAGACTTTCAAAGTCCCGGTTCTCATGACCTCGAGAACTTTGATTTCCCGATGGCTAAACCTCGTACAGCTTCCACAGATCTGATGGCTATCAGCGACCATGTACCAAATCTTACGGCTCAGATCTGTCTTCCTCTATGCACGTTCCTCTGGCTTCTCCCTAGACTCGAAGATCAATGGCCCAAGTTCTATCGGTTGATCCAACGGCTGCTATGCTCCTCCCTGAGCTTCCCGCGCACTTGCTCCTACGTGTAACCTCTGCATAGCTTCTCCCGATCCAACGGATGACGGGATTTCTCTATGAGATTCGACGGCTGTCGGGATCTTTCTGTTGTAGGCTCCTGTGCGCTTCTCCTGGTGCTCCCCTGGATGTGAATATTCAATGGTCCAGATCTGATCTGACGTTGATGCTGCTCCTCCTGAGCTTCTTGCGCTTTCTTCTTTCCTTGGGAGAATTTCACATTCCCAAAGGCTTCGACCCTTTGCGCTCTTCCTCCTCTGCTAACCCCTCGACTTGAGTCTCGCTGGGCGTATGAGAACACTATCCTTCTTGAACTTCTGCCCTTGAATCTCCAAAGGGTTCTCCCAGCTCCTGCACTCCTAGCAGAGTCTCCTCACGCACACACTAATGCTATCCCTTCTGAGCTTTCACGAACACTCCGACCCCTTGGGGGATTTTGTCCTTCTTTTCCCTCAGATGGAGAATGAAATGGATGCCCTCCAGGCTATCCTTCTGCTCAAGCCTCTTGCTGAGTCTTCCTTAGGTATTCGGTAACCCAGTAAAGGTCCCTCAGTGGACTCTTTCTTCACTCCCGAACTCAAAGAGTTCTTTTCTCTTTGTGCCTCTCTACACACTTGTTTGACGCCCTCCTGGCGGAGTATCTTCTCCACAGAACGTTCAACAGTTCTGGGTTTCTTCTATGCACCCTTTGCACCTGCTTAATGCCCACTTGGCAGAGTCTCTCAGAATCCTTAGTGATTCTAGTCTTCTCCGAACTCACAGCAGAGTTATTTCTCCAGCACCTCGTGCTTACGCTCAATGCCCACCTGGCAGAGCTCCTCCAGAATCCTCAGTGATTCTGTCTGCAACTGTGTCTCAGATACATAGCCTTGCCTCCTGAGGTGTTCATCAACCTCACAGGTCTTCCTTCTGATCTGTTGACTTCAGTCTCTTATGCCTCAGCACGTCTTTGTCTGAACCCCGCAGTGTTCATAAGTGCACCCTCCTGTGCACGGCTCTCAAAACCCGCAGCGTTCTGTCACACCCTCCTGGCATGAAGCCTCAAAGACCTTCAACCTGAAATCAAACACACTCCTGCAAATGCTAACATATATCTACAGCATACAATGGAACACACACAGACACCCATATAACACAGAATGACATGCAAGAAAAACTGCTTCTGTTATATTAAATGGCAAATGCCTGTATTTTACAAAGGTGTTCTCGAGCTCTCTCGTCTCTTCTCTACTCTCTCCTTCTACAACCTCATCTACAACTACTCAAAATGAGATCTCAAAATCTCTTTTACTTGAGGGGCTCATCGAGCACTTCCCTCCAGGTTCACCTACTCTAATAAATTACATTCAATGGCTGTCTAGTCTAGCGCCTGGATCTAGATCTCAACCGATCTAGCATTAAAGCCGATCTTATCTACAGCCTGCGCAAAGGCATGGCTTCCCTGGCTCAACAGCCTAAGCACATTAAATTTACATTCATTTCAAATTCAAAATGAGGCTGCGCCTCTCTTCAGCCTTTAAATGTGTGTGTGCTGATGTGGCTCGCTGGCTGGTTGGCTGCATGGAGAGATGCTCCTGCATCAATATTTTATATGCATCTTTGATAATGCGGCTTTGATTGATTTGTCTACTTGATTATGTGATCATTGTATGGTTGTGTGGGAATATATTCCAAGTTTTATTTGGATTCTATCTATTATTCATTTATAGGCCCTTATTTTTGAATTACTATCCCCATTTCCCAATTTATATGCATTGGTCTTGAATAATTTAACAACATTAATTTCATTTATGTTATTTATTGCTATGAGCTATACTAGAAATCTAGAGTAAATGAGCCCACTTGCATATTTGGAAATCAAAATTAGGTATACCCTCCTATAGCTAAAAAATGACCAGTTTTGAAGTGAGAGAAGTAAATGTCACATTCAATACATGTAGATGGAAGTTTTGATTAATCTTTCATGAGCTTGAATAGTCCACTTAGAACTCACTACATCATGTGATGGGATTGAAACCAATGAAATGAATTTCCCATTAGTGTGAAGAAACAAGATTGAGACTAGAAAAATGAATCACCTGTGAGTGGGAAGAAGTGATATTGAAATTAACAAAATGAATCTCATATTGGGAACTCTAGGTCTTGCACATAGGAAGTAGGACTAATTTCTCATGAGCTTTAATATTCCACTTAGCACTTATCCTATGGACCCGATAACCACAACTAATTTCTCATGAGATTGGATATTCTAACTTGAACTCATTACATCAGATGATGCTCAAGGGGTACTTAACATTCATTGTATCAAGTGATGCTCATGGTGATGAGGAAATAAGACTAAAATTTAAAACCTAAATAGCTTGTGAGTGTTAAAAAGTTACATTGAAACTAGTAAAATTAATCACATATCCTCACCTATAGATTTGTACTAGTAAACGTTACAATTTTCATATGAGCTTGGATAGTTCACTTAACACTAGTCACATACACCCAATGACAAACACTAATTTCTCATAACCTTAAATAATTCACATAACATTCATTTCATAAACATCAAACATACTTAACCTAGTCAAAATCGCAATTAGCTTATTACCCCATTTGTTTATTACCCCATATGTGAAACCTATGGAAAATATTAAACTTAATAATCTTTTGATTTAAAACTCTATTCTCTTACTAGAACTACCCACCCAATATGTCCCTTCCCATTAAAATAGCTATTTAAAATTTATGTGTTTTAAATCTGCATATGAAAAATTAAAACACAAAATTAAACTTAATGATTAACCGTGTGCTTTTAATAAAAAATGAAATCCAAAACTATTGTACCGAGCACAAAACAAAACTTGATTACTAATAATGCGTTTTTTATAAAAGAGATGCACTCCCCACATGAATACCATTGTACAAAGTATATGTTGAAAATAAAAAAATGGGCCATGC
>JASDQU010310143.1:163747-179505 GCA_032191745.1 Picea mariana
AGTGCTACCGAGAGTTTCATTTCTGGTGCAACGCTAAAAAGGATTAAGGTAAAGGAAATCGAATAGGATGAGTTTAGCTTTGTAGAAATGGATTCTCGAGCCAAACAAAAGGTTGGTGGGAAGGTTATGGGCTGTAGGCTTAACCTGGGAGATTTTTTAACTAGGTCCAACCTATACATCATGATCTTAGGATATTATGACATAGTGATCAGTATGGACAAGTTGAAATCACATGATGCGATACTCAATTGCAAAATGAAACAATTGATGCTTGGTCGATGATGAGGGTCAGAGACGCGTGATTGTAGGTCGGAACCAGGGAGTTTCCTTGAGGTTCATCTCTTTCTTGCAGCTATGGAAGAGAATGTGCAATGGATGTAATATTTATGTGATCCTTGCGTTAAACGAGAAGGGAGTAGTGGAAGGTCTAGAACATCTTCCAGTGGTAAGAGAGTTTGCGAACATCTTCTTTGAGCAGTTACCTGGGATGTCGCCGCAAAGGGATTTGGAATTCACCATAGACCTAAAACTGGGGACTGAACCAATAGCAAGAACGCCTTATCGGATGTCGACCCCAGAGTTACAGGAGTTGAGAATGTAATTGAAGGAGTTGTTGGACCTGGGACTTATACGTCCCAGTGTGTCACCATGGGGTGCGCCTGTTATTTCATAAGAAGGATGGGTCGTGGAGACTTTGCATTGACTCTCGTCAATTGAACTAGGCAACGATCAAGAATCACTATCTCTTGCCAAGGATTGATGATATGTTTGATCAGATGAAGGGTGTGTAGGTTTTTTCGAAAATCGACTTGAGATCTGGATATCACCAGTTACATATCAAGGAGGATGAAATCCCTAAGACTGCCTTTAAGATGAGGTTTGAACATTACGCGTTTATTTTATTACCGTTTGGATTGACAAACACCCCATGGGTATTTATGAGTTTGATGAACGAGGTGTTCCACGAATACTTGGACAAGTTCATCCAAGTATTCATTGACGATATTTTGATTTACTCTCGGACGATGGAGGAGCGTAACGAACACTTGCTCTTGGTACTACAATGTTTTTGAGAGAACAAATTGTATGGGAAATTGTCTAAATGCTTGTTTTATCAATCGAAGATTCACTACTTAGGGCATGTCATCTCCGGCGAAGGTATCGTTGTGGATCCAACAAATTTTAAGGCTATTATGGAATGGCCTATGCCAACGAATGTCCTGGAAGTGCGTAGCTTCATGGGTTTAGCAGGATACTATCGACAGTTCGTCGAGGGTTTCTCAAAGATAGAAAATCGGATTACAGAATTGTAGAAGAAGAACAGGAAGTTTGTTTGGACCGAGAAATACATGGAAGCATTTCAGAGGCTTAAGGAGTTGTTGACAACATCACCAATACTAAAGTTCCCTGACATGGACACGGACTTCTTGGTATGCATTGATGCATCTAAAGAAGGCTTAGGAGGATTCTTGATGCAAGATGATTGAGTGATCTCTTACATCTCAAGAAAGTTGAGAAGGCATTAAGAGAACTATGCGACGCACGATTTGGAGTTGTTAGTCATTGTTTATGCCTCGAGAGTTTGGAGGCACTACCTTATTGGATGGAATTTGAACTAAACAAACCACTATGGACTACAACACATCTTTATGCAAGGCAACTTGAACACGCAACAACGACGTTGGTCGGAAATTTCTTAGCGAGTACTATTTCGAGATTACTTACAGAAAGGGAACAGTGAACAGAGTGGCAAATGCATTGAGTTCGAGACCATGCATCTTTTCGGTGATGCCTCTTCAGACGAATCTACATGAAAATATTCTAACCTTACATCGCGATGATGACTGGTACAAAGAAGTCAAGTATTTTATTGGACAAAACACAATGATGGTGCCAAAATCTAAAGGATTTACTATGGACAATGATGGATTATTGAGATTTGAAGGTCGAATTTATGTATCGCCCAATGACGAATTGAGGAGTTTGATCCTAAACGAGGCTCATAGAGCAGTGTATATGGCTCATCCTGGAGTCACGAAGATGAGGGAAGACCTTAAACCCTTATTCTTCTGGAAAGGAATGAAGGCAGCCATAGTCAACTACATGGAAATATGTCTAGAATGTCAACAGGTGAAGGATGAACATATACATCCGGCGGTATTACTACAGCCACATGCTATTCCAGAATCGAAATGGGAGGTCATTTCGATGGATTTCAATGTTGGATTGCTACTGATGACAAGGATACACAACTCGATTTTTGTGGTAGTCGACACTTTAATGAAGAGTGCTCATTTTATTCCTGTACGTACGACGTATCATGCACCTGACATAGCTAGAGTTTTCATCAGTGAGATTGTGAGGATGCATGGTGTGCCTAATAGGATTATATCTGATAGAGTATTGGTGTTTACCAGACAATTTCAGACTAGTTTCCAAGAGGCCTTGGGAACCCAACTTAAATTTAGCACCGCGTATCACCCGGAGACAGACATGCAAACAAAACAAACAAACCAAATCTTGGAGGATATGTTGCGCATGTACGTTATGGAAAAACAGAAGCATTGGGAAGAATTCTTGCCACTGGTAGAATTTGCATATAACAATAGTTATAAAAGCACCATTATGATGGCACCTTTTGAGTTTGTTTACAGGCGACTGTGTCAGATGCGTTTGAGTTGGGATTGTCTTGAGGATAGGGTCCTGGTGGGATCTGAAGCAATCTAAGAAAAGGAAGACCAATTTCAAACCTTGAGACAAAGGATAAAGGAAGCGCAATATCGGAAGAAGAGTTATGTCGATGCACGTTGTATCGATCATAGTTATGAAGTTGGTGATCGAGTCTTCTTGCAGGTGAAACCGCATAAGAGTTTGATCAAGTTTGGAAGGGGTTATACCCTCTCTCCTAGGTTCGTGGAATCCTATGATATTGTGGAAAAGAGAGGGTCATGGCCTATTGACTAGCCTTGCCTGATTCTTTGAGGCGTATGCATGATGTTTTTCAAGTATCTGTTTTGAGACATAATATTAGTGACCCTACCCATGTTGTTGACATGAGTTCCTTGCAGATCTGACGAGGGTGTTCTCATGGCTGAGCCAATCTGCATCCTGGACCAACGCATTCGACAGCTACGACGTCGAACAATAGATTAGGTCAAGGTCAAGGTCCCACTATTAAGTGAATAAACCTAGTCAGCCTTAAAATGAATGATGTGATAAGTAAGATTTTAAAACAATTTCCCTAATAAAAATGTGGCCCAGCCTAGTGAAATTATAATCTAGGTCTAAGTAGAAAATGTGGTAAAAAAAAATAATAATAACAAATAAACATGTAACAAGAAGGGGGTAAGAAATTCAAATTTATTTATTAAAGTCAAAATTATAATGGAGGATTAAAATTTTAAAAAGGGAAATGGTTGTTTTTATCTATTTTTGCTAATTTAATTTTAGTTAAAAAGAAAAGAGGGTAAATGTTTCTTTCATCTACACTTGCTAAATTGATTTTTAGTTAAAAACGAAAAATAGGGAAACTTAAAAGAAATAGGAAACCTAAAGAAAAGGGGAAACGTAAAGAAAAAATTGAATTTCTAACTTAGTAAAGAATCTTGCCTTGGGAAATTGCTATTTATGAACTCAACTAGGGATTAAGTAAGGCGTAAGTCATTTAAGATTTGTAAGGGAATATTGGGACACCTAGGAGCATTTTTAGGAATGCTTTTAGGTGGGTAACGGAAATAGGAATATTTAATTAATTAATAAAATTGATTTATTGGTGCAACTAGGGGATGGGTGACATGTGTACCAGGGAAGTTTTTTCCTAATTAAAATTTATGACAAAGGAATTTAATGAGAATTTGGGAAACTAATTACTTAAAAACTCTATAAAAAGGATGGAGGAGGAGGAGTATGGATATCATCTTTTTGCGTAACACTATGCTGTAGAATTTTTCCTTGACTGAACTTTCTCTTGTGGGAGGTGGGATACCCAGCTTGGGTAACGAGCGATAGCTCAACCTTGTGAGGTGAGTTGGATGCTAGAAGTTCTTTAGTATTGCGTGTGTGGCCCCTTTGTGGCTCGGGGGGATCGGGGGGAAGAAGAGTACCCCTAGCGTTGGTTGGGAGGTACCAGTGAGTTCACATCGGTTGGAAAGCGAGAGTTGGACGGAGCGCGCGTGGGACGACAACTTCGGAGAATTCGCGTTTGGCTAAGGTACGCCTGTTAAAGTTGTTACTTGCCATAGAATGTAATTTAATCATGTTATTTTATGTTCTCGGTTGAATATTTCATGTCCATGAGATTTCTTTCACCTTCTTTCCTACGGTATTTGTAACCCCTTTGCTCGCGTTATTCTTAATTGATTTCCCGTGGCAAACCCAACCTCTTATTGCAATGACTTCTCTGTGTTTGTTTTATCGATTATTAAGAAAAAAATTGTGTTTTTATCTTCTATCCCTTATCCCTTTAGTCACTAGTTTGTGCCTAAGCATTCGGCCAAGAGATGAATCGGTGGTCATTACTTCGGTGTTTAAAGACCTATAGATTCAAATTCCCTGCTTTCCTGTGCATGGATAATGAGTGAAGGATAAATTTTTAGCCCAATTATCAACCCTTACTTACCTCAGTGTTTTTATCTTTTGATTAATCTATGGTATTTGTGCCTTCTTGTGAATGAGTATCCTTACATTTTTTATTGAGTACCACTGTGTTTTGAATGGTAAATTGTTTAATCTCTGTGTTATATTACTTACCACTGTGAATTATTACTCTATGTTTTTAATTGCTTACACTTGATAATCTCTGCATGTTGAACTTTGAACCCCAACGTCTCGAGTGGGAAAAATCTCTGTGTTTTTTATGAACCATGATTTACCCAGTTTTAATGAACCACGAATTTACCAGCGATTTCATTATCATTGTTGACTGCGATTTCTTTCTCCTTATTAACTGCGATTTCATTATCATTGTTGACTGCGATTTCTTTCTCCTTATTAACTGCGATTTCATTAATATATTGACTGCAATTTACATAGTCAGTCATTGTGATTTACTACTATTTACATTTAGTGACTGCTATTTACATTTATTGACAAGGATTTTATAAATGAACGATTTTTATGACTGTGTTTTTATAGACAACATACATTGACATCGATTTTGATACATTGATACATTGACAACAATTTTGACTGGGATTTTGATACATTGACAACAATTTTGACTACAATTTTGATACATTGATTATGATACATTGATTTTGACTTCGATTCGGATACATTGATACATTGACAATGATTTGGATACATTGACAACAATTTTGACTGCAATTTTGATACATTGATTATGATACATCAATACATTGATTTTGACTGCGATTTTGATACATTGATTCTGATACATTGATACATTGACGCAATTTTGACTGCGTTTTGATACATTGACAAGGATTTAGACATGCTCTAAACACACAAATCTTGACAGCGATTTCGCCCAGGTTACACAGCTAGTTACCCATTTCGTAAACAACATATGGATGGCTTGGCCACATTTTTCATTTAGATATAGTATCATTTTTTAGTAGGCGGCGAATTTATTTGACTAACAACGAATTTATGGTTGTATTATGATTGTGTAATGGTCACGTTCATGACTGTGTAATTGTTATGTTGTAATGATTGATAGTATCATGGATAGTGATTTAATATCATGGATAGCATTTTAGTTATTGTCGACGGTAAATTCTATTACACAACGATATTTATTTATCAAATAATTATGGCTATTTACCCAATGATATCATTATAATTATTAATAGTTTATCAATAGAATCATCCAGAGACTTGTTAATATAGACAACAATAATATAACAATATTACATCGTTAGACAACAATAATATAGTCAACAATATCGGATATTTAATAAGCAGAGTAGATCACTTTTAATGCTAAGTAGTTTACTTATTTTAATGGACATTGTCTATTTGTTGACAAGTGTATTTTCATTTTGTTAATTGCATATATTAGTTCACCTTTATGATAACATTTGTTATAATAGTAACATTTTTAATAGTTCACATTTTTTGTCACATTTTGGGTCACATTTATAGCGTCATCTTGCGTCTGGTCGAGTTGTTGCTTGGGTGCATGGGTATAGTCTTCTTTTTGGTTAATTCGGTCTCCTAGCGTGTTGAATTTTTCTTGGGTTATTGGTCTAGATGTGTTATGTTGCACCAGGGTTACCGTCACGCCTATTACCTTAGGATGGCATGATTCCTGATGAGGGGATCATTGTGCGCTTTGATGGATAGAGGTGAATGATAACCTGGCCTGAGTCTATGCTTCTCGTTGTGGGCATTTGTTTGTTGTAATGGTTGTTGGTACTTGGTTTTGTAATTCCTTAAGGCATTGGGTTTTGCACGACGTAGAGGTTTCTATTTCCTGGTCGTCGAAGACACTGTGTTGGGTGGTTGATGTTGTCCTTTAGCTTGTAGGCATTGTCTTGCTTGTGTTGGGCGGGTAGTCATTTCTATATTTCTATTGTTTATCGTATGTTTCATCCAGTTGCATGATGTGCTAGTGTGTTGAGTCTTTACTGTTTGTTTCCTGATCTACGTGCGTTGTGCTTTTCGTCAAGTTGTGTTGTTTAACTGTTGTCGTTGTTTCCTTCCCGCTTCAAACACAAAAAAAAAAAATAACTTGTTTGTGTCGCTTGTAGTCCTAACAATGGGGTCGTTACACTCTATATGTATGTATTTGATATGAGTAAAAGTGGTTACTTTCTTATCAGTCCTTAGATGTTCATTGTAAATGGAGTAGATTGATCTCTAATTTTTTAGAATATGATATTTTATATGCATCTTTGATAATGCGACTTTGATTGATTTGTCTACTTGATTATGTGATCATTGTATGGTTGTGTGAGAATATATTCCAAGTTTTATTTGGATTCTAGTACTGATACAAAGATGGATATACTTGGTTTAAAAGGAATCTTTGAAAATTCCTTGCCCCACTTGATTTATCTATTATTCATTTCTAGGCCCTTATTTATGAATTACTATCCCTATTTCCCAATTTATATGCATTGGTATTGAATAATTTAACAACATTAATTTCATTTATGTTATTTATTGCTATGAGCTATACTAGAAATCTAGAGTAAATGAGCCGACTTGCATATTTGGAAATCAAAATTAGGTATACCCTCCTATAGCTAGAAAATCACCAGTTTTGAAGTGAGAGAAGTAAATGTCACATTCAATACATGCAGATGGAAGTTTTGATTAATCTTTCATGAGCTTGAATAGTCCACTTAGAACTAACTACATCATGTGATGGGATTGAAACCAATGAAATGAATTTCCCATTAGTGTGAACAAACAAGATTGAGACTAGAAAAATGAATCACCCGTGAGTGGGAGGAAGTGATATTGAAATTAACAAAATGAATCTCATATTGGGAACTCTAGGTCTTGCACGTAGGAAGTAGGACTAATTTCTCACGAGCTTGAATACTCCACTTAGCACTTATCATATGGACCCAATAACCACAACTAATTTCTCATGAGATTGGATATTCTAACTTGAACTCATTACATCAGATGATGCTCAAGGAGTACTTAACATTCATTGTATCAAGTGATTCTCATGGTGATGAAGAAATAAGACTAAAATTTAAAACCTAAATAGCTTGTGAGTGTTAAAAAGTTACATTGAAACTAGTAAAATTGATCACATATCCTCACCTATAAGTTTGTACTAGTAAACGTTACTATTTTCGTATGAACTTAGATAGTTCACTTAACACTAATCACATACACCCAATAACTAACACTAATTTCCCATAACCTTAAATAATTCACATAACATTCATTTCATAAACATCAAACATACTTTACCTAGTCAAAATCTCAATTAGCTTATTACCCCATTTGTTTATTACCCCATATGTGAAACCTATGGAAAATATTAAACTTAATAATCTTTTGATTTAAAACTCTATTCTCTTATTACCCCATTTGTTTATTACCCCATATGTGAAACCTATGGAAAATATTAAACTTAATAATCTTTTGATTTAAAACTCTATTCTCTTACTAGAACTACCCACCCAATATGTCCCTTCCCATTAAAATAGCTATTTAAAATTTATGTGTTTTAAATCTGCATATCAAAAATTAAAACACAAAATTAAACTTAATGATTAACCATGTGCTTTTAATAAAAAATGAAATCCAAAACTATTGTACCGAGCACGAAACAAAACTTGATTACTAATAATGCGTTTTTTATAAAAGAGATGCACTCCCCACATGAATACCATTGTACAAAGTATAGGTTGAAAATAAAAAAATGGGCCACGCTTCTTGTCCTTAATCAGCTCCACGGCAACCAACAACGCAGCGTATAAACCTTCAAGCTTTAAATACTACCAATTGGCCATCCGTGTGCTCATTTAAATTGGCAGCTCACCTACCTCTCTTTTTTTATACAAAATTATAATTGAAATCCTCAAATATTAAATCGATTATCTTTAAATACAATCAAAATATTAAATCAGGAATCTCTTAATACAATTTTAAATATTAAATCAGGAATCTTTTAATACAATTTTAAATATTAAATCAGAAATCTTTTAATACAATTTTTTTATTATTAAATCAGGAATCTTTTAATACAAAATTTTAATATGAAACAAGAGATGTGTTGAATTTAGTCTTTTTATAATTTAAATATTAAATATTTAGATTATAAAATATTAATAGTAGGTATCAATACTTTATTTTATTTTATTATATATATATTAAAATGTTGTTTAATTATTATTAAATATATATTTAGTTAAATTATTTATGTAAGTTTATAAAAAACAAATTGAAATATTATTTAAAAAATAAATATATTAAATTATGATATATTTTTAATTCCGTATATGTATAAATTATTATTAATTATAACTTAGTACAATTTTCTATATTTTGAAAATTACTATACATATTAATTCAATACAACAAACAACCTCACACATATATAAAATTTAACCTAACACAACTAATAATAACATATTAATTTGTAGGATATACTTTATATATATTTAGCATATGGATAGCATAATAAAAGTGAAACATTTTATTCTTTATTTAAATACTTAGTTAATTGAATTCTTGCAGTCCATTGAAGAAAAGTTAAATATAAATGCTCTTAAAATACTACCAAGTAATTATTAAATATATAATCAATATATATTTAGATGAACTATTTATATCATTACAATACAACAAACAACCTCACACATATATAAAATTTAACCTAACACAACTAATAACAACATATTAATTTGTAGGATATACTTTATATATATTTAGCATATGGATAGCATAATAAGAGTGAAACATTTCATTCTTTATTTAAATACTTAGTTAATTGAATTCTTGCAATCCATTGAGGAAAAAGTTAAATATAAATGCTCTTAAAATACTACTAAGTAATTATTAAATATCTAATCAATATATATTTAGATGAATTATTTGTTTCATTGCAAATTTATAGTTTATATATATATTATTAACTGAAATAATATTAGTTGAAAGAGATATAGTTTATTTAAATTATAATGCATCTAACATATTTGTTTGAACTATTATGAATTGATATAATTTTGGAATTGTTTAATGCTATGAAAATGAAGCACTTTAATTATATTTGAATTATTATTAATTATGAAATGATATAATTTTGAAATTGTTTAATACTTCCAAAAATGAAACACTTCAACAATTATATTATGTAGATAATTAACTCAACATCTAATCAACATCTAATAACAACATAGTAATTTATAAAATCTATATTTATATATCATATATATAAATTAGTAATTTATAAAATCTATATTTATATATCATATATATAAATTATGTAGATAATTAACTCGATATTTAATAACAATATAATGATTTATAAAATATAAATAAATTTATAAAATATATATTTATATGTCATATGTATGAATTTATAAAATAAATTTGGAGAATTTGTTATGCTTCCTTCAAGTAATTTGAAATAATAGTAGCTTCCCCTTCTTATATTAGATGTTTTAATTTTGCTGTATGATATAAGCATTTTCAGTTTTAATTTTGCTATATGATATAAGCATTTTCATCTTATCATAAATTATAATAAGAGAAATGATAATATGTTATATTACATTTTTTGAAGGCCAACAACACCCAATATCATAGATTTGGGTACTCTTATGCACATCGAGCCTTTTATCCATGATGCAAATGAGGAGGAGTACACAAAACATGCGGATCTTAAGGAGGTATTTCAATATCTACAAGGCCAAGTTCATGAAGAATAAGGTGAGAGAAAAATTGATTACCATATCTCAAGGATGGGTTTCTCTATAAGATACATAAGCTCTGTGTTCCTAAAGGGGAAATATTGCAACTTATCAGAGAGACTCAAACCTCCAAAGTTGTAGGATGTTTTGGTGTTGGCAAAACAATGGTCAACTTACATAGGCATGTGTATTGGCCTAGAATGCAAGAATATGTAGCTTTACTTATTATAGGATGCATACTTTGATGTACTAGAAAACCCAATAATAGGAAGCAAGCTTACACATCCCTTACTATACCTACTAAACCATGGAAGAACATCTCTATGGATTTCATGGCTAGTTTGCTAAGAACAAGACAAAGACATGACTATTTGTTTGTGGTATAAGATAGGCTTAGTAATATGTGCATTCTCATGCCTTGTAAAAAGACCATTCATAGACAATATACAGCAATATTTTTCGTTTAAAATATTTGGATGCACTTTGTCATACCAAGGAACATCATCTCAGAAAAAGATACATAATTTCTTAATGCCTTTTGGACTACACTTTGGGAGAATATGAACACAAAGTTGAAAATATCTAAAACACTCTATGCACATACAAATGGGTAGATATATGTAGTGAATAAGACATTGGTTCAACTTTATAGGGGTTATAATTAGAATAATCCAAGGACCCAGGATCAAATTTTGAGTTATATCTAGTGCTCTTACAACATAGTATTCCACATTTCCACTATTAATTCTCCTTTTCAATCTTTCTTTGGATATTTTCCACCTACACCTTTAGATGTTGTATATGGAAAATTAGGAGGAGTTAAGGAAGATGCCATATAATAAGCATTTAAGGATAAAAGATTCATTAATAAGATAATGAATATCCATTTGTAAGTATAGGATACATTGAAGAAGTCATGTGAAAAGTATAAGGCCTAGCATGACCAACACAATATTGAGAAGGCATTCAAGGGGGGATAGTAAGTCTAGTTGCATATAAACAAAGAAAGGTTATAGGGTCGTAGTAAGAACATAAAGACTTTGTTGATGGTCATTTTGAAGTGTTGGAGTAAGAAGGTGATAATTCTTATAGTCTCAATCTACTTCCATATATGTGCATTTACTTAGTAGTGAATATGGGAAATTTGTAACTCTTTGAGCCTTCCATGTTAGACCAAGAAACTAATGGGAAAGATTTACTTACCATTGAGGACTTAGAATTAGAATATCAGGAAAATTTAGTAGAGGATATAGTTATGTAGGAGAAGTCTAGAACAACTAGACAAGGGTGGTAAGATCTTTGGTAAGTTGGGTTGAAATAGAAACTTCTAGGTAATTCCAAATGGTAGTCCAAGGAGAAGGTAGAGGAAAAATATCCTCACCTCCTTTAGTAAAATATTATAGGGACCAAAAGCCTCCTGAAGTGAGGAGGTGCTATCCAAAATGAATTACTATATAAATTTTCACCTATTTTGGTACTTTATGAGTGGAAAATATTAAAGATATTGACTTGTCTAGCCCATTTTAGGGCTTTCTCCTATTTTGGTGATTTGGTGTCCTAAAACTTCTAGATTTCATTTGGGGAATTAAATGGTCATTCTTGGGGTCAAAAATTTGTAAACAAAGTTCTCAATTCTCTGAATTTGTTCCACATGTCAAGAGATTTCCAACAGTGAAAAGATGACCTCAACTAGAGTTTGTATGAGAAAGTTATGTCTCTCGTAAGTTGACTAATGATTTTGACCACCATGGTACTAAGTGGATGCCATATTGGCTCCCATTATTAACACATGTAGATATATTCATTTGTGTAATTTCAAGAAAATTCTATATATTCAAAAACCCTAACCCTAATTAGGAGTTTAATCTTGCTAAAACCCCAACCCTAACCCTAGACAACTATTAAGACATGTTAAACACTAGACTACTATGGATATTCCACTAGAACAATTCGTCGAAACATATGTTACAAGTTTTTGAAAATTCTTTGTTATGTAATGTTTACTTAAGATTAAAATCTAATATTACAAGATCAACTCGCTATGGAGTTCTCATGGACACTATGGATTGTATGGTTTTCACGTGGTCTTCTACTTCCTTTGTTGTTCTTACAATATCTCAGTCCTTTTCGTTGCTCATAGTATCCCACTCCTTTGATTTTCTCAATTATGGAATAGTAAATCAATAGAATAAGAATGGAACCACTCCCTTTCTCAGTGGCCTATAGGACATGTGTAGATGTATCTATTTAATATGTGTAATAGTTGTGACACTCTTATCAGTCCCTAGATGTTCATTGTAAATGGAGTAGATTGAGCTCTATCTTTTTAGACTATGATATTGTATATGCATCTTTGATAATGTAACTTTGATTGATCAATTTTCTTGATTATTACATGGTCACAGTATGATCGTGTGTGAATATGTTTGAAGTTTTCTTTTGATTCTAGTATTAATACGAAGATGGATATACTTGATTTAAAGGGAATATTTCGAAATGCCTTTCCCTACTTGATTTTTCCATTATTCATTTCTAAGCCCCTATTTATGAATTATTCTCCCCATTTCCCAATTTATATGCATTGGTTATGAATAATTTAACAACATTAATTTCAATTATGCTAATTTATTGCTATGAGATATAATAGGAATATAGAGAAAATGATCCTACTTGCATATATGGAAATCAATGTCATGTATGTCACAAAATCACGAGTTGGTAAATGAGAGCATTGAATGTCACATTCAATACATGTACATGGAAATTATGATTAATGTTTCATGAGATCGAATAGTCCACTTAGCACTCACTATATTAGGTGATGAGATTGAAACTAGTGAAATGCATTTCTCATTAGTGTGAAGAAATGAGATTGAGACTAGAAAAATGAATCACCCATGAGTGGGAAGAAGTGGTATTGAAATTAACAAAATGAATCTCACATTGGAAACTATATGACTTGCACATAGGAAGTAGGATTACTTTCTCATGAGCTTGAGTAGTCCACTTAGCACTCATTATATGGACACGATAACCACAACTAATTTATCATGAGATTGAATAATCTATTTTTAACTCGTTACATCAAGTGATGCTCAAGGGTCACTTAACACTCTCATTGTATCAAGTGATGCTCAGTGTGGTGAAAAAATAGGACTAAAATTAAAAACGTAAATAGCTAGTGAGTATGAAGAAGTAAGATTGAAACTACTAAAATTAATCACATATCCTCACCTATAGGATTGCACCTAGTAACCATGACTATTTTATTGTGAGCTTAGATAGTTCACTTAGCACCACTTACATACACCCAATGACTAACAATAATTTCTCATGAACTTAAATAGTTCACATAACACTCATTCCATGAAAATCAAACATACCTAACTTAGTCAAACTCTCAATTACTTATTAACCATTTACTAAACCTTAAAAAATGATGTACTTAATAAACTATTGATTTAAAACCTTATAATCTTATTAGAACTACCCACCCAACATTTCCCTTATTGAAATAACTATTTAAATATTTAAAATTTATGTATTTTAAATCTACATATGAAAAAATAAAACACAATTAAATTTAATGGTTAATAATGTGTTCTTAATAATTGGAAGAATGGAATAAAAATGCCTGGTGCGAGCGAGCTAGGGTTTTAACAACGCGAGTGGGGTGGGAGGTCCAATGGTGGCGCTAGGGAGTGGGGAGTCGGCCCCTCCTCCACCGATCCCATGCAAAGAGGCCTTCATGAGACTGGTTAATAGCTGTGGGAAGAAATCGATGGCTCCAGCGATCTCGAAATTCATCAAGAAACTTGAGGATATTCCAGAAATAGCTCTTCCTGAAGAAAGACCAATGCAGATCGTCCTGGCTCTGGCCCAGCGTGGCCTCGTAGGGCAGTTCATGGGCCTATGGCCGTCCTCCAAAACCACTGATGATTGGATCCAACGTAACTGGAAACCAAATCTGGCACATGGGGTTACCTACTACCCTGTCGGGAGAGGATATTTCGTTTTTGAATTTATTTCTGAAGAGGACCGAGACCTAATTTTCAGGAACGGCCCCTATTTCATGGGCTCGCAGGGTCTTTATTTGAACAAATGGACCCCGGACTTTGACCCCATGGTGGATATGCCCAAAGAAGTGCCGGTGTGGGTCAAGTTACCTAACCTCCCGATGCATTGCTGGGACTCAGAATCTCTGCAACGGATAGGGAATGGAGTGGGCAGGTACATAGACAGAGCTGACAATCGCGGACAGTACAGTTGTGCCAGAATATGCGTGGAAGTAGACCTGGAAGCAGGGCTTCCTGAAGCAGTCAAGATCTCGATTGGCACTTGGACCCACTTCCAGAAACTTGACTACGAGCACTTACCCTTTAAATGCAGAAACTGTCAGGAGCATGGCCACTTTCAAAAGAATTGTCCTAAAATCCAATCTAACAGGAAAGAGGATGCAGAAGGATGGCAGAAAGTTAGAAGAGGCAAAAACTCGAACAATGCCAGAAGAAAGGATAAAAGGACTCAGGAACCTCTAAAGGAAGGCCAACCCTCCCACAATGCTCCAGAAGCCCTCCAATCCCCCTCAATCCCTCCAGCAACAACCGGAAATGGAATTCCTCCCTCGTCCACTCCTGCACCAAAGTCGCCCTCCAAGTCACGCTTTCATGACAACGAGCACATCAGTCTGACCTTGAATGAAGACTTGGAGATCCTGGAAAAGGAAGACGAAGAAGTTAGCAGCCCAAAAGGCTCTCCGGAGCAGCCAAAGCGAGGAAGAAAGCCTGAAAAGAAAAGAAGAGAAGAACAAGCTAATAAGGAAGTGGCCCTAGGCACCCAGCACACTATCCTTGATATAGCACACACAAGATCAGGAGCTAAGCCAGGGAAAACACCGAAAGGTGGACCCCCCCTCCCACCAAATAAAAGAAGAAGCCTTACGGGACATAGTAAGGTTGGAACGTCCAGAAGTCCTCCTTATCCAGGAGACGAAAATGGAGGAAGCCGACCTCCTAAGGATAAGCCCCACATTTTGGAAGAAAGGTCCAGGAAAAGCAGTCAGCGCAAGAGGAGCCTCCGGGGGGCTAGCGACCTTCTGGGACTCGGCTAAACTGGAGCTCAAAGAAGAAATCGGCACACTTCATTGGCTCTTCACTAAGCTGATCCATAAAGACTCTGGACACCAGGTAAGCCTCTTCAATTTGTATGTGCCTGTATTACTTAATGAGAAAAAAGATTGCTGGGACTCTCTTCAACTTTTCCTTAACAGCCATCATACCGAGAATTTAGTAGTGGCAGGGGATCTAAACGTCACCCTTTCGTTGTCTGAGAAGAAAGGGGGTTCTATTGTTCGGGACCCCTCTAGAGAATGGGTCGAAGATCTGATAGCAGATTGGGAGTTGGAAGATATCCCTC
>JASDQU010310143.1:210252-221722 GCA_032191745.1 Picea mariana
TGTTTTTGCATTTTATGTTGATGAATATATGAATTTCAAAGTGTCTGAATTTTATGTGTATTAATCCGTTGATTTTTTTCTAAAGTGATTATAAATACTTTTGTTACGCATTAACGAATATCTTATGGTGGAAAATGTTGCTAAGTGATAAATCCATAAGAAATTAATGGTTCTCAAGTAGTATTGCTTGCTAATCAACCATGTATCTATCATTCCGTCTAAATTATCTGCATGAATCTTGTGTATATCCATATTCTAACTGACAACCAACAATATGGACTACCTCTTGAAATATCTCCATCTAAATCCAATGAAAATCCACTCTCAAATAGTGGTCACTTGAAAATATTGTGATCTAAAAATGGGCATATTATAATACTTTATTATAGAAATATTTTTTCTCATTTATCTTCTACATATTTGTAAATAACTTAACAATCTCAACTCAATGTTATGTCAAATTAACCTCCATAACTAGTACTAGAATTACTCATTTACGAAAATGACATAAGCTAAAATTCAATTATGAAAGTACATAACATTTGGACAACCCAAACACTTCATATATATTTAGAATATAAAGTACATGCACCTACCAATATATTATCATGGGTTGTTACAATTTGGTCTCTTCAAACCCTAGTGAGGGAAACCATATGATAACATTGGTTACTAGCTCACTCCATTAGAGATCAACAACAAATGATCATACATAATGGTAAGTCCTTTTTAGAACCTACATTTGTGTCCCACAATTGTACAAGATCAACTCCCTCTATCTTCTTAATAACAAGCACATTAGGTAGCACTAGGGTTTTCAAATGCCACAAAACCCTAACTTCTTCTCTCACCAAAGATTCATGATAAAAATATTTATTTTCTCCTCTAGGTATAAGTACTTGTATTCCTAGTCTCCTCAGGACAAAAAATTGACCCTAGTCTTCCCTTGACATTCCTTTGAGAAGCCTAGTTGTTAGTTTCTTAGTTGATTCAATCCATAATTTAACCATTTTCTAAGGTACACACATTATTCCTCTCTTTCTATGCATGACATATATAAAATCATTGGATTTATGTGTAACCCTAAATAAAATCCAAAAGGACTAGTCAGACTCATTAATGCACTCATGTTTGTTTAGTTTGTGTAGTGGGTATATGTAAATTTTGTTAAACCCATCAATTATTAATAATATTTATTCAATCCTCCATGATGTCCACTAAACTTATTGATTTTGATCAATACAATGAGAGAGTTCACATGGAAACTAGATCTTAGAATCAGTATCATTTTCCACCTACAAATAAAGGTTTGAGGTTACATTTCATGACACACCATAGAAAGCAATGGTATGTGACCAAAATTCCTTCAGGGAGACTTGAAACCATTATTCTTTTCCCTTCACCATATATGAGAGTTTATTGCACATTCCTATCCATTTTTGGGGTTAGAGCATAGAAGGAGACAAAGGACTCTCCCAAACTCAATCCCACAAACTTGTTCACGCCATGCCATTTCCATGCAATTGCCATGCCATGTCATTTCCATGCCTTTCCATGTCATTGTCATTCATTTCCAAGCCATGCACAACATGCCATTTCCATTCCAATGCCACACCATTTTCATGCCTTTCCATGCCATGCCATTGACATGCCTTTCCAATCCATGCCATGCCATGCCATGTCATTGCATCCCATTTCCATTCCATTTCCAAGACTTTCCATTTCCATGACATGTCATTTCCATGCCAATGTTATGCCTTGCCATCCCATGCCTCTACCATGCCAATGTTATGCCTTTCCAAGACATGCCATGAAATGACATTGCCATGCCATTGTCATTATATGCCATTGCCATGCCTTTCCAAGCCATCCATTTCCATGCCATTGTCATGTAGCTTCCCATGTCTTGTCATGTAGCTTCCCATTTTAACCTATACAAAAATAACTATAACTTTCCATAACATTATGCGAGTAAAAATTCAAATCAAAATGTGGATTGCAATGAAACAAGAATAATAAAAAAAATAAAATTTTCTCATCCCAACAAATAAAAGAAAAAATTTATAGGGACATATGACTTAAATTTATATCACAAAGTTCCTTTCCATCCAATGAAGTGTTTATGACAATTTAAGTGTAGGTGAAAAAGTTTGCATGTATTGCAAAGCCATGCCATTGCTTTTCCTTTCCATGTCATGCCTTGCCTTTTCATGTCATGCATTTCCTTTCCATATCATTCCTTGTCTTTCCATGCCATGCCATGGCATGCCTTGCCTTGCCATGAAATTCCATGACATTCCATTGCCACACCATTGACATGCCTTTCCATGCCATGCCATTGTCATGCCATTGCCATGCCTTTCCAATCCATTTCATTCTAGTCCATGCCTTGTCATGCCATGCCATTGCATTCCATTTCCATGCCTTTCCATTTCCATTCCATTACCATGCCCTGCCATGCCATGCCATTTCCATGTCATTGCCATTGTCATTCCTTGTCAAGCCAACAAATGATATTAACTAAGTTACAACAGGACAAATATAACAACCCTTAAAACTAGTCTAGTAATAACTAAATGAAAGGGGGTTGAAAATTCAATCCTAAACTAGGGTTTAGATAATAAATGCTTGCTAAAATGCAACATGGCACATAACAACCCTAAAATATTCAAGACATCAATCCCTAAAGGGATGAAAAATATGACATAAATGTAATAAAAGGTGTAAAGGTCCATTCTAAGGGTGAGAGATGGCAACTAAACCCTAGACGTCAAGCAAACAAGGCTAGAAATCGAGGGTAAGTCTTAATATAACCAATAAATTGAGGGTTTCAAGACAAGGTTAATTCAATAAGAATACAAGATAACATGCAATATCACTACTTTGATAAAGAATTTATTTAATACATTGAAGAAATAACCATCAACAACTTAGAAAGAGCACTTACTAAGTAAATCAATGACCTATACCTAGACATTGCCTTGCCTTGTCTTGCCAATCCATGTATTGCCTTGCCATGCCATGTCATGCCTTGACTTTCCATGCCATGCCTTTATTTTCCTTTCCATGCCGTGATATGCCATGTCATGCCTTGTCTTGCATTGTCTTTCCGTGCTATGCCATATTTTTCCTTTCCTTTCCATGTTATTCCATTCATTTCCATGTCATTCCTTGCCTTTCCATTCCATGCCTTGCCTTGCCTTGTCATGGTATGCCAGGCCTTCCCTTTCCTTTCCAAGCCATGCATTTCCAAGGCAAGGCAAGGCAAGGAAACACATGGCATGGCAAGGCGTGGCAAGGTACGACAATGCATTTCATGGCAAGGCAAGGCATGGCATGAAAAGGCATGGAAAGACAAGTGAATGCAATGCCAATCCATTCCTTTCCTTAGCAACCCATTCCTTGCCTTGCAATGCCATGACATGCCTTGCCTTTCTATTCCTTACCTTCCCATGCCATGACTTTCCTTGAATTCACTTCCCATGCCATGACATGCCATGCCTTGCCTTGCCTTTCCAGGCCATGCCATACCATGGCATGGAAATATGTTGTGAATAAAGTCTCTAAATGATGACGACAACAATATCACTAAGCATTCTTTCAAAAGGGTTTTATGAAAAACACAATATGTGTGTATGTGTGTGTCATAATAATAACCATACTCAATGTGATATCTACAACAATATTGTGTTTATTTGAACATACTAAGGCTTTCATTTATTGAAAGATCTTTGGCCCAAGTTAAGTGCATTATGTACTATCCTGAATCTCTCATACAATTATGTCTATGGAATGTTAAGAAAGTTTTTAATATGGGGTTCATGGTCCCTATATCCCCTTCTCAGTTTTAGTACATCTTTTTGGTTGGAAGAAGGCATAGTGTTTTGATGTCGGAAATCATGTACTAGTCCCTTAAAGACTCCAATTAACTTCATTTCAAAATGAGGTAGCCTACTAGTTAAGGCCCACAAATCTGTTGGACCACCTATGTCAAGGATATTGCATCTATGAGAATACTTGCTAAGGGGTTTGACATTTAATTTCATGAGGTGTGAGGTGTTTTGTAGCAAACAATGTTTTCTTGTGATCTTGCTAACAATTGATTGTGACAAGACACATTGAGATGCATTGCGGTCTTTAGAATAGGAATTCTCACCAATTCTTTGAAAATCATCTCCAATTTTTCTAACAATATGATGACTTGTTTCTAGACTTTTGACTGTTTTAATGCCAAAAATTCTCCTAACAACAGTAAAACTTCTAGATTTTAGCAAAGAATATTAGGTAGCTAGAGAGGTAGTAGTGGGGGGCCTAGAGGGTGATAATAGTGGAGGTGATTCAATGTAAGGTGGAATAGGTCCACTATATTATTAAATAAATCCCACTATGGTAGTTAGATATAATAAATGGGTAGTTAGATATAATAAAGGTAAGAGGACTTCTTAGAAGGTTCTACTTCTAGAATGTTCCTAGGTGATGGTAGCACTATATAAAGGGGTTCAAGAAATGTAATGGGACATGAAGATAAGTATTGTATTTGGAGCGTTAGCTCAATAGGAGGATGCCCCCTCGAAGAGGCAAGCGAACATGAGAGGATCCCCTCCATAATAGGATCTATTGTATAGTGTTTCCCTACCTCAAGGGTTTTGATATAATAAAGTGGTGGTTTTCAATATTTTTCTTGGTATCTCTTGTGGTGATTATATTTGTATTTCTGATTAGGTTCTTAACAATTGGTATCGGAGCACTTTCCTTGCCAGACATTGTGGGCAATTTTTTTTTATTTTTGCAGATTTTTTTTCGGAGAAGAAAAAAGAGGGTCGCGACATTCCAGAAAATTTAGGTATATTTCTGTGAAATTTTTTCAAAAACAGGTTGTATATATGAGTTCCTCTCAGAAAAAAACCCAATTTTAAAAAACAAATCGTCCGAAATGGAGTCCGGGAAGTCAATATATTGAAGTTTTAAAATCTGCAATTTTCAGGGTTTTTTCCACGGACGACAGTGCAGTTTTTTTATTTTTGTAGCAACTGGAGGCCGAATTTGACCAAAAAATTACATATCTAAATTGCTCTCACAATTTCACCCAATTAAAAAAACAAATTAGCCGAAATTGAGTCCGGGAAGTGAAGTTATGAACATTTTAAATTCAATAGTTTTTCAGGGTTTTTTCGGAAAAAAGTCATGATTTTCTGTCCTAACTTATTGTTCTATTTTTTGGGGTTTTTCATGACGGATGCGTGACCGAAGAGTTCATAGGGTGATCAGATGGATATTTCCTCTCAAACCCTGAAATAAATTCTACAATTTTTTTAAGCATTCAAATCCCAATTGTATGACACATTGGATGCCAAATTGGATGACTTTGTAGATGGTCTCACAAACGACCTCAATAATAGTTTTTGTAGTATTTAAGATTCATTAGATAACATGCATTAGATGTTTCTTATGGCATACATCAAGGATGAATACAATCAAGAAGTATATGCTTGGTATGATTTGGAGGCAGATTGCGATGATTGGTATATGGATAGTTGTCATTTCTGGGATGACAACCACTTACATAATTTATTTGATGACTCTAATCCATCTTCTATAGAGAGCATCAATGTGACAAATCGGGAGCCAATGATTATTACCAGTGTCCATCCTACATATTCTACAGTGGTATTATTCCTTCCATATTTTGCTACGAACCTTTTCCACTATGTGAATGGATCTTCTTATTTGGATCCACATGACAGGTGTCAGTCTTTGGAACATCATTTTGAGTTGGTTATTGGGTTCCAAAATATTACACGGGGAGTTCACATGAGCACTTGGACATGGGACCCTGCCTTACAATGGCGGTTGGACTACTTTAGCATGGTGGCTTTCCTTTCTACATGGGATGTTGGTCCTCCAGTCTTCTTCAGCATAATGGTTCACAATTATCCATGGGACCCTGGTATATGGTTGTACACCAAGTGTTGAGGACAACCCTCTAATAAGGAGGATGGAATGTTAGGTAGCTAAAGAGGTAGTAGTCGGGGGGGCAAAGGGCCCATAGTGATAATAGTGGAGGTCATTCAATGTAAGGTGGACTAGGTCCACTATATTATTAAATAAGGCCCACTATAGTAGTTAGATATAATAAGTGGGTAGTTAGATATAATAAAGGTAAGAGGACTTCTTAGAAGGTTCTACTTCTAGAAGATTCCTCCTCTAGAATGTTCTTAGGTGATGGTAGTACTATATAAAGGGGTTCAAGCAATGTAATGGGACATGAAGAGAAGTATTATATTTGGAGTGGTAGCTAAATAGGAGGATGCCCCCTCGAAGAGGCAAGTGAATAGGAGAGGATCTCTTCCATAATAGGATCCATTGTATGGTGTTTCCCTACCTCAAGGGTTTCGATATAATAAAGTGGTGGTTTTCTATATTGTTATTAGTATCTCTTGTGGTGATTATATTTGTAGGTATGATCAAGTTCTTAACAAAGACAAAAATATTTGACATTTAGCATCATCGAATTTTGGTTCAAAATATTCTTTAATGGTTTTATAAGAATTATAATGAATAGTACGGTTAGGTAAATTACCTTCAAGTGATTCTAGACCACTTTCATCGACTTGAATGCATTTAGGAGTTCTTCACCGCATAGTGCTCAATCTAGGTAGGGATGATGAACCCCTATTCTGACACTCTTGACCTCCTTGTTGTAGAGTTAACAATGTTGTAGTTCTTTCCCCTTCAATCACTAGCGGATCAAATCTGGGAGAAGAGTGGACATGGGATTGACTAGTTTCTAGAACATTTGACTGTCCAACAAGAGGTTGAACCACATGAACTTCTACACCACAATGTTATACACTAGTTGCCTCTCTAATTTCATCCATTGTATAATCAGTTCCAAGCAAATCCTCCATCATCTGGTCATCCAAAACAAGTTGTCTTGATGAGATACTGGATGGATTGGTCTCTACTAAACTCTTGTGTTTTTCTTGTGGTGATACAGGAGAAGCAAAAACGACATATTTTTCGTTAGAAATTGGATTTCCCTATTATGAAATACTACGCTTTGACATATGTAAGTTTTTCTTTTCTCTTTCTTCTTCTACCATTTCGATCGATTTCTCTTTTCTCAAGGACTTTCTTTCTCGAATCTATCGGTTCCCCATGTTTAAAGAGAAAAAATGGCTTCCAAACACCCCACCATAAATTTTTCTTTGTATTACACAATAAGGAAAAACTAACAATTCCAATTCCAAGTGGACAAATCTGTCTTCATATTATAAAATAAGACACAACTAATAATTTTAATTCCAATTGGACGAATTTGTCTTGGGGTTACACAAGAAGGAAACTAAGAATTCCAATTCCAATTAGATAAATTTGTCTTGGTATTACACAACTAACAATTCCAATTGGACAAGTTTTTCTTCCAATTCCAAGAAGACACAAGAAGACAAAAACAACAATTCCAATTGAAAAAAATTGTCTTCCAATTCCAAGAAGACACAAGAAGACACAAAGAACAATTCCAATTCCACTTGAACAAATTTGTCTTCCAATTTTTCTCACAATGGTCTTGCAATAGCACAAAATTGTCTATGTATAAACAATAAGAATCAAATAAGAAAAGCTTGTCTTTGTGCGCTATTTTTGTGTGCAGATGTTTGGAATTCTTTGTCGATCTTGATATAGATGAGGTAGTGGAGTGTGCTTGGCACCAAAAAATGGCCAGCAAGAATGCACATGCATTCCTAGAATGCATGCGCACTAAAGCATGTGTGCATTCTAGGAACGCACACGCATTCCTACTAGCATAAATGCGTAACAACTACAAGGATATCAAGTCACAAGTGTGTGTGAACACTCTTAATGCAACATATATAGAATTTATTGTAGACCAAACATCTTTAGAATAAACATGTATAGGGGGATGGGGACAACTAGGACCTAAGGGGTTAGGATTGAAATTTTCTTCAAGCATAGAGAAATGTTTATAGCACCAAGATGTGGGTGATGTGGGTGCAAGGGTTGTGGGGCCTTTAACAAGAGGTTTATACATAGTGCACCGAGGGATCGAGTGTAGAGGGGGTTAAGGGTTGAGTATAGGTTATGTCTAGGGTTATATGGAGCTAGATGGGTCTAGGTCTTGGTATACATAAATATCTAGGTCATAATCTATGTCAAGCTCTAGGCCATGGTATAAATCTAGCTCTAGCTCTATGTTGTGGTGTAGGTCATGGTCTAGGTCTATGTCATGGTGATTCAAATGGATCCAGGAAGGCCTAAAAATAAAATTTCTCAGGATCAGATGAAACCAATGCCATTGCATCAGGATCATTGTGTCGATTCCGACCATATATTTTTCTCCAAAAATGGACACTGTGTGTGAAAGTTATCGTGTTTTGATCGATTTCCCAAACATGAAAAATAACGCCAAATTCAATAGTCAACAAGTCGCACTGCTGACATCAATAGTATTTCAGCATGACATGTCAGGTGATGTCAACATGACGTCAGTAGGGACATGTGGCAGCACCATAGGCTGACATGTGGCAGACAGATTTGGCATTTTTAGGCTGAGTTGGCATAGTACAATTTTGACACGTGGATTGTACGAATGCTGATGTGGTAGTCCATACGTTGACGTGGCCTAATGATAGTCTGACACATGGTGATATGGATGATAGGTGGCAGTGACATGGCACTGACTGAGAGGCTGACCGTATAGTATGACATAGTGACGTGGTGCTAGGTGGCAGGATCCAGTCTTGACATATGTCGTATGATGCTGATTAGGCAGATGCGTTGGTAGGTTGACCTGGCGGTCCACTCGGCAACTGACTGTGTGTACGGTGGCCAATATTGAGGTGACACAAGGCCCAATCGTAGGGTTCCACATGGTACCCCAAATATGGCCAATGTGGGTCGGTTCAAAATTTTGTTGCACCTTCGGTTGAATTGAACCCCCGACCTTCAGGCATGGGCAATGATCTAACCAACAAGCGCCAACCGACCAGGCTACATGATAATAATTAACCCCTATGCGACCCCTTTTCATTTTTCTGTGGGGGTTGTGGAGGTTTGGGGATAAATCCCAGTCGACGAGGGTTGGATGGGACATATGGCTTGACCGAAGGACTAGGCACCAACCCGTGGTCACATGGCCATCCACACAACTAGGTGTCAAATGAGAAGGGGCTCGACCGAAGGTTTAGGGCACATGGGGATTAAGCATTGGACACATTGCATGCCCATATGAAGAAACAGGGTTGTTGCACCATTGTTTCCCAAAAAGTGGGTTTTCAAACTTATTATAAATATTTTAATGATTATTAGCCTGATTTTTCGAAGATTTTTCACATTTTTGAGGATCTGGAGCCCTTTTTGAGGATATATCTTCAAGAGAATTTGGGAGATGACCCCCAACTCCAAATATATAAGAATCATAGGTTTTTGACAGCATGAGGAGGTTTAGAAACAACAAAATGCTGAATATTTTGAAATCCTAAGCCATTTTTATGCAGGGAAGTCATTGAGGAAGAGAACTTTGGAGGCCATTTCCGGGAGCTACGCTCAACCTTTTTCAGTCCCATCAATTGTGTTGGATTCTTGAGGTTGAAAAGAACACAACCAAACCATTTTCAATCCATTTGAGATACTTCTGATGGAATTTTGCAGCATTGAAGATTAATAAGAAAGCCTCCCCCATTGAGACAAAGGCTCGAAGACGTAGGCAACCTTGCTGAACTCCATTATCAAGATTGGTGTTATGGTTTGTTGTTCCTTATGTATATTTTATATTCTATAATATTTATGATGGCTGCAACATTCTTTCATTAAAATATTCTTCTTCATTTAAGTTTTTGAATGTAATTTAACACATGCTTAAAACTCAACCAAGTCTTTTATAGATCATTTTTGGATCAAGTGGTATCAGAGCAGGTTGACAATTGGTTTTTTGAGTTTTCATGATTACCAGGGAAAAGATAAGTTGTGGTGAAGGAGATATTTTAGAAGGATATCCTAAGATTGGATTGAGAACGAGGACATCCCATAGTGAGAGGATGGCATCGGAAGAAGGTCTTCCTCAAAATGGAAGAGAGTTTCAAAAGACTTTCTTCACTMTGTCAGAGATGGTAAAGGTCTTATATGATGATTACTTGGAGYRGAAGAGACMTTTTCAARGGGAATCSTCAAAACAAGACAAAAGTGAAGAAGGAGAGGACCCTCCTAAACCTCCTCCTTCACCTCCTTCATCTTCTTCTTCTTCAAGTACAAGTTCAACTTCTACTGCAAGAAAACATTATCATAAACATAAGCATGATATTCCATTACTTAAGGTTGATGTAAAATTTGAATTTCCCATGTATGATGGGGAATTCAATGTTGAGAGGCTTGATAACTAGGTCATACAGATGGAAGTTTATTGCAGTGTGCAACAAATCAAAGATGAGGCAACCCAAATCAAATTGGCATCGCTTCGTCTTACAGGAACAACACTCATCTAGTGGAAGAGTAAGTTGCAACATGGTACTCAGTGTAATATACCCCAAATTTATCAAAACAAAATTCTTGTGTTACCATTAAACGCCAGTTTTTTTTTCTTTTATATATTCAATACCAATGAGATAGTCTTTCTTCCTATTCGTAGCATTGTGCTAATCTCCTTCTTACTACCCATAATTAAGGCTTTAGTTACCAGAATTATTTCACATGTTTTAATATGATAAGTTTTTTATAAGCTATAGTCGCACACTACTTACTATACACTATAGTTTCTCTTTGAAAGGTGTCCTTTAATTTGTTTAATAGGACTACGAACCTTATACCATCTGTCTTGCTATCTAAAATGTTCAACAGAATACTCCAATCAATATTTAGGTTCTGTATACCTTTCGAGAAGGTCCTAACACATACCAACTCGTTCATTGCACGTACAATAAAGCGATTAAAGAAAATGGGCTAGACCACTCTAGTTTTGTGCACAAGAGGTGTTTCTGGTCCCGTGTGGTTATACGCATGGGATTAACAAAAAATAGAGGGTAAGGGTTTTCCAATGGCACCTGTTGTTCTTCCTAACCGAAGACGACGTTAGTGTAACTAGGTTGGAAATTCATAGAATTAAACCCATGTCTTATATGGCTATTGCTTTCACTCAATAAATGTCATTAAGGAAGTGCAGAGGTAACTGCCAGGTATTAAATGGGTTATGACTGCTACACTCAAATTTTTGTTGCAGTGCCCTATCTCAACCTTCTACTTGACATACGTGTTCAATGGATCCTCGACACCTTGCGCTGGCCACATGGTTGGGGTACTTCACACCATCCCTATCATTACTACCGAGATCGGTCCTCCCGTAGTTATTGCTCAGGGTTGTTCTTGGTTCCTACGAATTAGAGGTAACCACTAATGATAGGCTACTACCTCTCTTTTCTTTCGTGTAAGGCCAAGGTGAGCTATGGGATAAATTTTC
>JASDQU010310143.1:221772-232078 GCA_032191745.1 Picea mariana
AAAAAAACGTCAAATTCAACAGTCAACAAGCTGTAATGCTGACATCGGTAGTATGTCAACATGACGTGTCAGGTGATGTCAACATGAAATTAGTAGGGACATGTGGCAGCACCAGAGGCTGACATGTGGCAGACAGATTTGGCATTTTTAGGCTGAGTTGGCATAGTACGGATTTGACACGTAGACTGTATGAATGCTGACATGGCAGTCCATAAGCTGACGTGGCCCAATGATAGTCCAACACATGGCAGTACAGATGATAGGTGGAAATGACGTGGCACTGACAAACGCTGACTGTGTAGTATGACATAGTGACATAGTGCCAAGTGGCAGGATCCGGGCTTGACATGTGTCGTATGATGTTGACTAGGAAGATGTGTTGGCAGGTTGACATGGCGGTCCACTCGAAAATTGACTATGTGTACGGTGGACAATCCATAGGTGACACGCAACCCAATCATAGGGTTGCATGTGGCACCCCAGATATGGCCAATGTGGGCCAGTTCAAAATTTTGTTTCACCTCCATCGGAATTGAACCCCCGACCTTCGGGCATGGGCAACGATCTAACCAACAAGCACCAACCAACCAGGCTACACAATAAGATTTAACCCCTATGTGACCCCTTTTCATTTTTTTGTGGTGGTTGTGGAGGTTTGGGGATAAACCCCAGTCGACGAGGCCTGGTTGGGACATATGGCTTGACTAGAGGACTAGGCAGCAGCTCGCGGTCACATGGCCATCCACACAACTAGGTGTCAGATGACAAGGGGATTGACCGAAGGTTTAGGGCACATGGGGCTTAAGCGTTGGACACATGGAATTCCCATATGATGAGGACCCCATAGAAACGGGGTTGTCGCACCATTTTTTCCCAAAAAGTGGGTTTTCAACCTTATTATAAATATTTTAATGATTATTAGCCTGATTTTTCGAAGATTTTTCCCATTTTTGAGGCTATATCTTTGAGAGAAGTTGGGAGATGACCCCCAACTCCAAATATATAAGAATCATAGGTTTTTGACAGCATAAGGAGGTTTAGAAACAACAAAATGTTGAAGATTTTGAAATCCTAATCCATTTTTATGCAGGGAAGTCATTAAGGAAGTGAACTTTGGAGGCCATTTTCGGGAGCTATGCTCAACCTTTTTCAGTGCCGTCAATCGTGTTGGATTATTGAGGTCTATAAGAACACAACCAAACAATTTTCAATCCATTTGAGATACTTCTGATGTAATTTTGCAGCATTGATTATTAATAAGAAAGCCTCCCCCTACTGAGACAAAGGCCCGAAGACGTAGGCAACCTTGTCGAACTCCATTATCAAACTTGGTGTTATGGTTTGTTGTTCGTTATGTCTATTTTATATTCTATATTATTTATGATGGCTGCAATATTCTTTCATTAAAATATTCGTCCTCATTTAAGTTTTTGAATGTAATTTAACACATGCTTAAAACTCAGCCAAGTCTTTTATAGATCGTTTTTGGATCAAGTGGTATTAGAGCAGGTTGACATTTTTTTTTTTGAGTTTTCATGATTACCAGGGAAAAGATAATTTGTGGTGAAGGAGATATTTTAGAAGGAGATCCTAAGATTGGATCGAGAACGAGGACATCCCATAGTGAGAGGATGGCATCGGAAGAAGGTCTTCCTCAAAATGGAAGAGAGTTTCAAAAGACTTTCTTCACTCTGTCAGAGATGGTAAAGGTCTTATATGATGATTACTTGGAGCAGAAGAGACCTTTTCAAAGGGAATCGTCAAAACAAGACAAAAGTGAAGAAGGAGAGGACCCTCCTAAACCTCCTCCTTCACCTCCTTCATCTTCTTCTTCTTCAAGTACAAGTTCAACTTCTACTGCAAGAAAACATTCTCATAAACATAAACATGACATGCCATTACTTAAGCTTGATGTAAAATTTGAATTTCCCATGTATGATGGGGAAGTCAATGCCAAGAGGCTTGATAACTAGGTTAGACAGATGGAAGTTTATTGCAGTGTGCAACAAATCAAAGATGAGGCATCCCAAATCAAATTGGCATCGCTTTGTCTTGCTGGAACAACACTCTTCTGGTGGCAGAGTAAGTTGCAACATGGTACTCAGTGTAATATACCCCATATTTATCAAAAAAAAAATCTTATGTTACCATTAAATGCCGATTTTTTTTTCTTTTATATATTCAACACCAATGAGATAGTATTTCTTCCTATTCGCAGCATGGTGATAATCTCCTTCTTACTACCCATAATTAAGGCTTTAGTTACTAGAATTATTTCACATGTTTTAATATGACAAGTTTGTTATAAGCTATAGTTGCACACTACTTACTATACACTATAGTTTCTCTTTGAAAGGTGTCCTTTAATTTGTTTAACACAACTACGAACCTTATACCATCTGTCCTTCTATCTAAAATGTTCAACAAAATACTCCAATCAATATTTAGGTTCTGCATACCTTTCGAGAAGGTCCTAACACATACCAACTCGTTCATTGCGCGTACAATAAAGCGATTAAGGAAACTGGGCTAGATCACTCCAATTCTATGCACAAGACGTGTTTCTGGTCCCACGTGGTTATACACATGGGATTAAAAAAAAATAGAGGGTAAGGGTTTTCCAATGGCACCCATTGTTCTTCCTAACCGAAGATGACGTTAGTATAACTAGGTTGGAAATTCATAGAATTAAAGCCATGTCTTATCTGGCTATTGTTTTCACTCAATAAATGTCATTAAGGAAGTGCAGAGGTAACTGCCAGGTATTAAATGGGTTCTGACTGCTACACTTAAATTTTTGTTGTAGTGCCCTGTCTTGGCCTTCTACTTGACGTACGTGTTCAATGGATCCTCGACACCTTGCCCTGGCCACATGGTCGGGGTACTTCACACCATCCCTGTCATTACTACTGAGATCGATCCTCCTGTAGTTATCGCTCAGGGTTGTTCTTGGTTCCTGCAAATTAGAGGTAACCACTAATGATAGGCTACTGCCTCTCTTTTCTTTCGTGTAAGGCCAAGGAGAGCTATGGGATAAATTTTCCTTTTTGCAAGCGAAGAGGATCTCCATCCACTTCACCTTTATACTAGGTAATTTATTCGTACCCACCATACACATATGCGTACTAAGGGTTGATTAGGTGACTGCTTACTGAAAAATTTAGTTGGGGTCTTTGATTGTTCTCGGTATTCTTTGGGGTTTTGGGATAGGATTTCCCAGACTTGTACTAAGTTTTTACCAAGATTTTAATGGTATAGTGAGAGTGTAGTCCCAGTGGAAAACCCCTTGTTACTTCCGAAAATTTTCCTCTGCTTCGACTACTAGCTAATAGAACTGGTTTAAGGAAATTTTTTTCATTTGTGTGGGTTATTACAAAATGAATAAGGCCTTTGTTTCGACCACTCCTCTACTAAGAGGCAGAAAAAAAATAAAGGTGCAACAGAACCTTTAAATCGTGATTTTGGTCATTTGTTCCCCGGAAGAAAATCTTCCAAATATTTATCACCATATGTAACTCTGAACTTTCCCTACCACGCATTTACGCACTTGAAAAAAAATAATGGAATTTGGTTTTTCTTCGTAACCCACTACCCATGAGTCTGGTCTAAACTTCCATTGAAATCTATGTCGATACTGTTTTTATTTCTAGACCCTCTATTGTTCTTAGTGTTTACAAAATACGAGTGTTTAAGTAAAAAAAAGAACTTATATTCATACTGGGTTTTACAGTCGCATGTGTATCCTATATTTCAGTCTACGATTATGATGAGGCCTTCGTTTTCCTTTTCCTCCCATTATATTATTGCTATTTGGTGTATTTCAAGGGGGCGAAGGTCTGTGTAAAAATATGAGGAAAAACAATGTCTCCTTCCGCCGAATGATATTCGAATTATATACCCTTTTTGTATGTTAATAATGCTGAAAGATGTATTGTGACTTCTCGGGGTCCAGTTAGGTAACCTCTGTGTTGTTTTCATTGATTTCGTTTTATCGAGTGTAAGAATTTCATCATCATATCTAATGATGGGGCCCTGTTTGTATGCGAGGGTACCCATCAGACATTTATCAAATCACTTTCCCCTTTCAGATTATCGAACAACTTTGGAAAAGCTTGGGAGACGAAGGGAGATCTCTGTCCTTAAAGTTGAGTACAGACTCTATGGCAGATTTTATTTCCTTTCTTTATGTTATTCATTCTACCAGTGAGATTCTTGGTTTATATTTATATGGTTATTAACTTTAAATTTGTGTTTCACTGGCAGGGTCTTCTTCCCTCCGAGACTCCCAGACTTATGATGACTCTGAAACCAACAAAGGTACTCGGGTTCTAGGATAGGGCTTGGGGATTTATTCGTTGACTCAAAATAAAAAAAAAACAATTTTTAAACTCAGTTACTATTTCCGGACTGTTATAGTAGGTCAAGTTAATTCTTGTAATTGGTTTGTCAAAAATAAATGGAAGGGACTTCCATTACCTTAACACCTGAGAATGATACTACCAATCGTGGCTGGGTGCAGAATATTTATTGTTGTTTTGATTTTGGAACTTTAAACACATTATATACACTCTCCCCATGAAGGATTTTTCTTACTTGTATAGCATCAAAAATAGTAACCATTGATTTGCAAAGTGTTCAACCTGATATATATACATATACTTTGGTTATTATTACGGTTCTGACCTGATACATAATATGTTGGTTATTATGGCTCAGAGTATGAAAGATTTACCTATTTTTCCACATATTCTCCATAAGAATGGACTGACAATATGAGTTATCTGATTTTTCTTTTAGATTTCACGGAGATACTAGATACAATCATTATTTGTTAATAGGGTTTGGAATTTTCGATTTTGGCGTCTTATATAATATATCAAAAAAGTTCCAGATCCTTTTTCTAAATTTTGAAATTAGTCGTCCTTTACACATCTAGCATTTTATTTACATGTTGTAGATGCATATTGTTAGTCAACATATGATTCATATCATACATGAACAGACATATATAATATTAACTATTTCTGTTATAAATATTTAACTTCAGTTTGTTGTACAGATTCCCCCAAAAATAATATATATATATATATATATATATATGCAGTGTACGTGTACATTTTTCCTGTGCGCATCTTTATGAAACAAGCCTGTCATACAATGGGTATTTATTTTGCTTCTGAATTTACTTGTACATGAGTTGAGCCTCATAGGCATACTATAACTACCTAGATAATATAATTATTCCTAGATGACGGTGTACTTGATCCCAATCGCATCATGCACATGATTAATCTATTCAACATAATTAATTAAAAGTGTGATTTAGCCTACAATTTACCCTATTACAAGAGTAATAAAATTCTACAATAATGGTTCTTCCTCCTAATACATCCAATGACATTAGTATTTACTCAGCACTATGTTCCAACAGAAATAATCTATTCCTAATTGATGACTAGGAGGTATTTAGTCAGTTTCTAATCACAATAACATTCACCCAGAATTCATTCATAGGAGTAAACAAAATGCAGATCTATCAGTGATCATAACATTTAACCAGAGATAGGGTAGAATAACTTATCTGAATCAATTTGTGGGAAGACAAAAGGAGCAACCACGTTCCTCCCAATCATAGAACAGGGCAGCCAAAATCTCTTGTCTTGTTCACCCCCTAGCCTGACCGTGAATCCATGAGGGAAAACTTGGAATTCCTCTTCAACAATGTCTTCCTCAGTCGGTATTCTTGCCTCACACTCAGTAATTAGTGCTCATAACAGAAATCCCTCCATAGTTCTTTCCCCGCATACTAGGCAACATCCTGCCTCCTCACATATGCTATTTATCAAAACAATATTTCTGCCTAGGTCTTTTTTCCCTCCCTTGGGAATTTTCGCAGCTTTCTAAATCCCTAATTTTTAGGGGCTGCCAATGGCCAAATCCCTGATTTTCCACTTGTAACAATCAGCCTTGAGGTAGTTCCAACATGTTCCCTACTCATGGAGTCATGGTCAACTGATTTTAACATGGTTGTTCCATTTGTCTTCCTACAATAAATATAAAATATTTTGTTTTCATACAAGTGTCATAGTCAAATAGTTAGTTGGGTCAAATCAGATCTCTACCCAACAGTCATAATAATTAATTACAAATTACCAAATTCGAAATTCGAAATTGCCATAAATGGCAAAAATTTTCCAAATTCGAATTTACCAAAAACGGAATAATTTTCCTAACAATTTTCGAATTCAAAATTAATTTATTTTTGGGGATGTCACACTCAACAAGTTGGTAATGTGTTTCCATCATGGAAAGATTTTGTTTTTTCACTTATAAAGCAGTTTTATCCTTTGGGTTATAAGGAAAAATCTTTAATTGAATGGCAAAGTCTTAAACTAAGAAAAGAACAAACAGTGCAAGAATACACAGATGAATTTTGTAAGATGACATTAATGTTAAGCATTCCATTACATACAAAATAAACTATTATGAAGTATATAGGAGGTTTACCTACAAATATTCATAACATTGTATTTATGTTTGGGCCTACTAATCTTGATGAGGTTTCTGTCCAAGCAACGTATATTGAAGTAGGGAAAACATGAGTTGGTGTATTAGGGAAATCGTCTTCAAGGAAAGAAGAAAAAAGAAAGGGGACTGGAAAGAAATCAAATTCAATGACAATGAAGGAAGAGAAGCTCCCTTGCAAGAATTGCAAGAAAGAAGGGCATGATGATGACCATAGATGGCAATTTCACCCAGATAATAGACCAAAGTGGTTCAAAGAGAGGAAAGGGAGGTAAATAGTTGCAACAACAACACAACCAATAGACTTGGGGTATGATTCAAGTGATGAGACTAAAATCACAACAGTTGGTTTGACAGGTAAAATTGGTGACGGTTTTGATTCAAGAACTAAATTGTTTCACATAAGGGTCATAATGAAACATACTAAGATCGACACATTAATAGATAATGGATCTCAATATAACTTAATTTTAGAGAAAGTGGTTAAGAAATTGGAATTAAACACTAAGATGCATCACAAACCTTATTCGCTAAATTGGATAAGCAAAGATCGCAAATTTCCCATAACAAAGCAATGTATCATAAAGTTTGCAATTACATCTAAGTATGTGGATGAAGTAACATGTGATGTGGTGTCACTAGAAACATGTGGAATGTTCTTAGGGAGCCCTTATTTATATGATCGCAAAGCAATATTCTACAGGGAACAAAATCAATATCACTTAACTATAGAAGGCAATGAATATGTTGTACATGCTCATCACATAAAAGAAAATCAATCTCTTCAAACAACAGAATAGTTAAGAAAGTAAGCTTATGCAAGCAACACACCTATAATTGTGTCAAGTAAAATAATTGATCTTAAGCATGAACATGAGATGGTTGTAGGATGGGAATTCAATCATACTTTTCTTCAAGATAAGTTAATGTCGTGCAAGCACATAAAACATATTGGTACATTTTCAGTCATATTTCTGATGTTATCGTCGCTAATGTTTTCTACATGGATGGTAGTGGATTCAGTAAGATGTGAATGAGTTCAAGTGGCTAACAATATGCTTTCAGTTGTCATGGTTATTATGCAATTTATTATGATGCGACATATGCAAATGACATAGTTTAAAACAAAGGACAAGTGGGGTGGCCTATCCCACACTTGATGACTGGTTAATATCCTTATGGAGTACCAAAAGGCCTTAGTGGGGAGGCATGATCCAAATGGATCCAGGAAATCCTAAAATAAAATATTATCGAAAACGAACAAAACCAACGCCATTGTGTTGAGCTCGTCGTGTCTGACCATATATTGTTTTCCAAAAATGGACACCATATGCAAAAGTTATCGCGTTTTGATCGATTTCCCAAATAGTAAAAAAAAATTCAAAGTCAATAGTCAACAGGTCGTACTGCTAACATCAGCAGTATGTGTCAAGTGACATTAGCATGACATCATGATGACATTGGCAAGGACATGTGGCAACACCAGAGGCTAACACATGGCAGGTAGATTTTGCGTTTTCAGGATGAGTTGGCACAATACGGATTTGACATGTGGACTGTATGAACACTGACATGGCCTGATGAAAGTCTGACACATGGAAGTACGGATGGAAAGTGGTAGTGACGTGGAATTGATCGAGTGGATGGATGTACAGTATGACAAAGTGACGTGGTGCCTCATGGTAGGCTTCGAGCTTGACACGTGTCGTATGACGTTGACTAGGAAGATGCGTTGGCAAGTTGACATGGCGGTCCACTGGGCAATTGAATGTGTGTACGACGGCCAATATAGAGGTGACACGTAGCCCAATCATAGGGTGCCACATGGAACCCTGAATATGGCCAATGTGGGCTGGTTCAAATTTTTTTTGCACCTCCTACAGAATCGAAGCCTCGACCTCCAGGCATGGGCAACGGTCTAACCAACAAGTGCCAATCGATCGGGATACACAGTAGGGCTTAACCCCTATGTGACCCATTTGCATTATTTTTTGGTGGTTGTGGGGGTTTTTGGATAAGCCCTGGTCGGGAGGGTTTGGCCCGAACATATGGCTTGACTGGAGGACTAGGCACCAGCCCGTGGCTACATGGCCATCCACATGACCAGGTGTCGGATGACAAGGGGCTCGACTAAAGGTTTAGGGTGCAGAGGGCTTAAGCACTAGACACATGGCATGCCCATATGACCAAGACCCTGGAGAAAGGGGCTTAGCGCACCAATATTTCCCAAAAAGTGGGTTTTCAACCTTATTATAAAGATTTAAATGATTATCAGCCTGATTTTTGGAAGATTTTGCCCATTTTTTAGGATATGGAGCCCTTTTTTAGGCCAGGTCCTGGGGGGAAGTTGGGAGATGACCCCCAACTCCAAATATATAAGAATTAGAGGTTTTTGAAAGCATGAGGAGGTTCAGAAACAACAGAATACTAGAAAGTTTGAAAGCCTAAGCCATTTTTATGCAGGGAAGCCATTGAGGAAGTGAACTTTGGAGACCATTTCTGGGAGCTATGCTCAACCGTTTTTAGTGTCGTCATTTTTGTTGGATCCTTGAGGTCGAGAAGAAAACATCCAGACCAATTTGTAATCCATATGAGATACTTTTGAGGTAATTTTGCAGCATTGAAGATTAATAAGAAAGCCTTCCCTACTGAGATAAAGACCCAGAGACATAGGCAACCTTGTCGAACTCCATTATCAAGCTTGGTGTTATGGTTTGTTGTTCCTTATGTCTATTTTCTGTTATGTATTCTTTATGATGGCTTCAACATTCTTTCATTAAAATCTCCTTCCTCATTTAAGTTTTTGAATGGTAATTTAACACATGCTTAAAACTCAACCAAGTCTTTTAACATGTTAAAAGATGTAGGGAGCAGGGGTGCAGAAAGAGGAAGAAAGAGAGTGTGAGAGGGGGAGGGGAGAAGATAAAGAGAGTGATGGATGGGGAGACAAAGAAGGGGGGTAGAGAGAGAGGGAGGGGGATATAGGGAGTGAGAGAGAAAGGTTTAGATGCATGAGGTAAGAGATAAGGGGGTAGAGATGGATTGTTTGAGAGTGTGATAGGGTGAGAGAGGAATACCAAGAGGGGGTGGGTAGAGAGAGAGAGGTGGGAGAGAGAGTGAGAGTGAGACTAACAACAANGGGAGGAGGGAGAGAAATAGATGGACGGAGAGAGAGGGAGAGAGTCGAAGAGGGTAGATATAGAGAGGGAGTCGAACATTGATTGTGAATAAAGAATATTGAATACACTAAAATATTATTCTTATATTAAAATAAAAAAGTAGAATTAACATACCATAATCATCATTAAACCATGTGAAATCATTATTGAACCATAGGTATAGGTATACTGCACTTAGGGATTGGTTGTGGAGGGGGTTAAGGGTAGAGTATAGGTTATGTGTAGGATTAGATGGAGCTAGGGGGTATAGGTCATGGTCTAGGTCATGGTCATGTTCATATAAGTACTCGTATAAGTACTCCATTGGAAGAAGAATAAAAACTTAACAATCACCTTACAAGTGACACTACATTTCTTTGTTGCACATATCCTTTATTTGTCGTGAAACTTGGCTCATGTTTAGATGGACAGAGAGAGAGGGAATTAGAACTAGGGGAAAAGGTAAGGAGGCAAGGAGGGAAAGAGAAAGAGGGGAAAAGAGAGAGTGAGAGTGACAATAACAAAAAGGAGAGAGAGAAATAGGTGGTAGATGTAGGAGAAAAAGAGAGGAGAGATAGTGGGAGGGAAGAGGGGGATAAATAGAGAATGTGTGAGTGTTAGAG
>JASDQU010310143.1:259129-271105 GCA_032191745.1 Picea mariana
CCCCCTCCAAGTATCATCCTCTCTCTCTGTGTCTCTCTCCCCCTTCCTCTTCCCCTGTGTCCCTCCCTCGCACGATCTCTACCCTATTTCTCTCCTACATCTACCACCTCTTTCTCTCTCTCCTTGTTTTTAGTCTCACTCTCACTCTCTCCCACCTCTCTCTCTCTACGTCCCCCTCTTGGTCTTCCTCTACCACCCTGTCACACTCTCAAACAATCCATCTCTACCCCCTTCTCTCTTTACCTCTTTCATGTAACCCCCACTCTCTCACTCCTTGTATCTTCCTCCCTCTCTCTCCCCCACTCTCCCCACCTTGCTCTCTTTTCATATATCTAACCCCCCTTCCCTCTTTCCCCCCCTTCCTCTCACTCTCTCACTCTCTAGGCCCCCTCTTTGTGTCTCTTTCAATCACTCTCTTTTTCTTCTCCTCTCCCCCTCTCACACTCTCTTTCTTCCTCTCTCTACAATCCCCATCTCTACATCACAAGGAAATAAATGGCCTTGACCTATACATGTCAAGACCTAGACCTAAACCTAGACATAGCAATACCTAGACATGTAAAGACCTAGGGCATGACCTAGACCTATACAATGACCATGACATAAACCTAGAGCATGACCTAGACCACGACATAGATATAGAGCTAGATTTAGATGATGACCTAGAGCTTAACGTAGACCATGACCTAGACCATGACATAGAGCTAGAGAAATATTTAGACGATGACCTAGAGCTTGACGTAGACCATGACATAGACCCCCCTAGCTCCATATAAGCCTATGCATAATTTATACTCAACCCTTAACCCCCTCTACACTCGAGCCTTGAGTGCACTATGCATATACCTTTTGTACAACCCTTGCACACACATCACCCACATATTGGTGCTCTAACCATTGCTCTAACCTTGAAAACATTTTCAATCCTAACCTCTTAGGAATTAGTTGTCCCCATACCCCTATACATCTTTATTCATAAATATGTTTGGTCAATAATAAATGCTCTATCCATTGAATTAAGAGCACACATGTTCTTTTGTGACTTGATTGAGCTATAAATGTTGGTCGTTTATGCTCAAGAGGAATGTGCACGCGCTTTAGTGTGCACATGTTCTAGGAACATGCATGTGTTCCTGTTGGAAATTTTTTGGTGCCAAGAAAACTCTATCACCTCATCTATTTCAAGCCCGACAAACAATCCACGTCATCTTTAGACAAAAATAGTGTGCACAAACATGTTTTTCTTATTTTAGTGTTCTTGTTTGATTCATGGAATTTTTTGTGCTATTTCCAGACTAGACAAGGCAAGGAAATGGCATGGAAAGGGTTGGCATGGAAAGACAAGGAAATGAAAGACATACCATACCATACCATACCATACGAATACCATATCATACCATGGAAAGGAAAAGAAAGGCATACCATACCATACCATGGCAAGACAAGGCAAGGCGTGGCATGGCAAGGCATACCATACCATACCATGGCAAGACAAGGCAAGGCGTGGCATGGCAAGGCATACCATACCATACCATACCATACCAAGGAAAGACATACCATACCACACCACACCATGGCTTGGCTTGGCAAGGCAAGGCAATACATACCATACCATGGCAAGGCAAGTAAAGGCATACCATACCATTCCATGGCAAGGAAAGGAATGGCATGGCAAGGAATACCATTCCATACCATACCATACCAAGGAAAGACATACCATACCATACCATACCATACCATGGCTTGGTAAGGCAAGGCATACCACACCATACCATACCATGGAAAGGAAAGGTATGACATGGAATGAAAAGGAATACCATACCATGGCAAGGAAAGGAAAGGCATGGAATAGCAAGGCATACCATACCATACCATGGAAATGAAAGGCAAGGCATGGCATGGCCAAGCATACCATACCATACCATACCATACTATACCATGGCAAGCCAAGGCAAGGCATGGAATGGAAAGGCAAGGTATGGAAAGTTATGGATGGCATGGCATGGAAGGGAATGCAAAGGCAAGGAATGGAATGGCATGGCATGGCAAGGAAATCCAAGGCAAGGAAATCTAAGGCAAGGCAATACAATGACAAATATAACATCCCTTAAAACAAGTAATCATTAAATGAAAGGGGGATAAAAATGCAAGCTTTTAAACTAGGGTTTAAATAACAAATGCATGCTGAAATGGAAGATGACACATGGCAACACTACAATATTTAGGACATCAAGCCGTAAAGGGATGAAAATTATGACATGAATGTAATAAAAGGTGTCAAGGTGTATTCCAATGGTTTAATTGCGAGGCATGGAAATGGAAAGGCAAGGCATACGATACCATACCATACCATGGCAATGTAAGGAAAGGCATACCATACCATACCATACCATACCATACTATACCATACCATGGCAAGTAAATCCATGTCATGAAATGACAAGGAATACCATACCATACCATACCATACCATACCATGGAAAGGCAAGGCATGACATGGAAAGGCATACCATACTATACCATACCATACCATGGCAAGGAAAGGAAAGGAATGTCATGCCAATTCAAGGTATGGAAAGTCATGCATGGAATGGCATGGTAAGGAAAGTCATGGCATGACATGGCATGGAAAGGAAATCGATGACAAGGAACGACTTGGTAAGGCATGGCATGAAAATGCAAGGCAAGGAAAGGAAATGCAATGCATGGCATGGCATGGAAAGGCAAGGCAATGCAAGGCATGACAAGGCATGGCATGACATGGAAAGAAAAGGAAATGCATGGCATGGAAAGGCATGGCATGGAAAGGAATGCAAAGACAAGGCAAAGCATGGCATGGGATAGAAAGGCAAGGCAATGCAAGGCATGGAATGGCGTGGCAAGGAAAGGAAATGTAATGCAAGACAAGGAATGGCATGGAAAGGAATGACATGGCAAGGCATGGTATGGATAGGCAAGGAAATGCAAGGCATGACATGGTAGGGAATGAAAAGGCAAGGCATGGCATGACATGGAATGCCAAGGCAAGCCAAGGAAAGGAAATACAAGGACAAATATAATGACCCTTAAAACACGTAATCATTAAATGAAAGGGGGCTAAAAATGCAATCTTAAACTAGGGTTTAGATAATAAATGTATGTTGAAATGAAAGATGACACATGACAACCCTACAATATTCAAGACATCAAGCCCTAAAGGGCTGAAAATTATGACAGAAATGTAATAAAAGGTGTCAAGGTGTATTCCAAGGGTTTAATTGTGAGGCATGGCATGACAATGTTTCTTTTTTTGGTATTCTTGTTTCGTTTCAATTCACATTTTGATTTGACTTTTTCCTTGCTTAATTTTATGGAACATTATATTTATTGTTATATAGGTTAAAATGGAAAACTACATGACAAGACATGGGAAGCTACATGAAAATGTCATGGCATGGCATGGAAATGGAAATGGCATGGCTTGTGAAGGCATGGAAATTGAATGGCATGGAAATGAAATGACATGGCATGTAATGTCTTGACAATGGTATGACAATGACATGGCAATGACATGGCATGGAAAGGCATGGAAATGGAATGGCATGGCATGTCATGGTTTGGCAAGGCATGACAATGGCATGGAATGTAAAGGCATGTAAATCGCGTGGAAATAACAATGGAATGCCAAGGAATGACTTGGAAAGGAATGATAATGGCATGGAAATGGCATGACAAGGAATGGCATGGCATCAACAGGTTTGTGGGATTGGCTTTGGGAGGGTCCTTTATCTCCTTGTGTGCTCTAACCAAAAAAATTGGGTAGGAGTGAGCAATAAACTCTCATAGATGGTGAATGGAAAAGAATAATGGTTTCAAGTCTCCCTGGAATAATTTTTGTAGCATAGAAATACTTTCTATGGTGTGTCATGAAATGTAACCTCAAAACCTTTATTTTTAGGTGGAAAATGATACCCATTCTAAGGTCTAGTTTCCATGTGAACTCTCTCATTCTATTGTTCAAAATCAGTAAGTTTAGTGGACATCATGGAAGACTGAATAAATGTTATTAATAATTGATGGGTTTAACAAAATTTAAATATACCCACTACAAAAGCTAAACAAACATGAGTGCATTAATGAGTCATTGATTCGTCTTTTTGGCATTTATAAAGGGTTACACACAAATCAAATGATTTTATATATTTCATGCACATAAAGAGGGGAATAATGTGTGTGATCGATAAAATGGTCAAATTATGGATTAAATCAACTAAGAAACTAACTAGGCTTCTCAAAGGAACGTCAAGGGAAGACTAGGGTCAGGGTTTTGTCCTAAGGAGACTAGGAGTACTAGGACTTATACCTATAGGAGAAAATAAAGACTTTTATCATGTATCTCTTGTAAGAGAAGAAGTTAGCGTTTTGTGGCATTTTAAAAACCTAATGCTACCTAATGTGCTTGTTATTGAGAAGATATATGGAGTTGATCTTGTACAAGTGTGGGATACAAATGTAGGTTTCGAAAAGGACTTACCATTGTGTATGCTACATTGTTGATGATCTGTAATGGAGTGAGATATTGGCTAATGTTATATTATGGTTTCCATCTCTAGGGTTTGAAGAGCTTGAATTCTAACAACCCCTGATAAGATATTGGTAGGTGCATGTACTTCATATTCTAAATATATATGAAGTGTTTGGGTTTTCCAAATGTTTTGTACTTGCATAATTGAATTTTAGCTTATGTCATCTTTGTAATTGAGTAATTATAGTACTAGTTATGGAGGTTAATTTGACATAACATTGAGTTGATATTGTTAAGTGATTTACAATTATGTAGAAGATAAATGAGAAAAAATATTTCTATAATAAATTATTGTATTATGTCATTTTTTAGGTCACAGTATTTTTAGGTGACCAATATTTGAGTGTGGATTGTCATTGGATTTAGATGGATATAATTCGAGAGGTATTCCATTCACTCTTGGTTGTGAGTTAGAGTATGGATATCCACAACATTCATGCAAATAATTAAGAAGGAATGATCTATCGATGATGTAGAGATACATGGTTGATTAGCAAGCAATGCTACTTGAGAATCATTAATTGCTTATGGATTTAGCAATTAACAATCTTTTCCACCATAAGATATTCCTTAATTCATAATGAAATTATTTACAATCACTTTAGAAAAAAATCAAGGGATTAATACACATAAAATTCATACACTTTGGAATTCATGTATTCATCAACATAAAAAGCAGAAATAATGAGATTCGTAAAAAATGTTCCATGAAATGTATATATATATATATATATAGTCTAAACTGTTCATTTTTTACAAAATGGCAACTCGTGCCCAATATACAAAGCGACACCAAGTGCCCTAACATAAAAAACATCCATATGGTGGCCTAGATACAAAATGGAGGTAGTTGGTCAATCATTGACCACTTCAACCCTCACCACCCTCAGGAGCATCCTGGAAATACATCTTTCTTCTATTTCTCGAGGAAGCACCTCAATAGGTTCTAGACCTGAGCGTGCTTCGATGCTCTAGAGACTACACAAAGAATACACATTGTTATAAGTTTTTTTCCTCAATGAATTAATAAAAATACAAAATGATACTTTGTAATTTAACCTAAGACAACTCACCACATATGCTATTGTCAATGGTGAGGGTGTTACCCTCCTCCGCGACCCCAGTCTCTCCATGATGCTACCCTGCATCAGTTACACAGATCAAGTCAATTAAACAAATATGCATAAAATCAAATTCATGAAACATAAAAAATTTATCATGAATGGATTATCTCACCATGAATATCTCAGGCCTCGATGGAGATTCACTGGTAGATGGAGCACCAGGTTGTACAACCTGATCCGATACAACCTCTACTGTGGCAATCTCGGTTGATGGGGCTGATGGAAATGCTAAGGGTGGGTCGTGATGGACCCCCACAGGCTGTACAAGTGATTGCAACTCCCTAGGCCTAGAGAAAGGTAACCTAGAAACAACACCGAGGTGCTTAGGGAGTGCAATACTACTATAGATAGAAAAAATATCCACAACCTACATACATATTAATAAAATTGAACTATTAATACCAACTAGTAAAATTTAAAAACATAAAAAAATAACAATTTGAGAATTATACGATATTTAATTCTACACATGATACATGTGATGCATGTGACTTGTCCATCCTATATGGACATTCCCGGACATTTCCTAGTCCCAAATCCTATAGAAACACGAGAGAATTAAAAATTTGAGGATGCCATAAAATAAAGAAATGACTATGGTGAATTTATCATATGTGACACATACCTGCGTGTGGGGTGCACCCAATGAATAAGATTCCTCTATTTCTGCATCAGTGGAGGGTTATGCATTGATGCATCCATTGACGTAGAGGGTCTATTGTGAGGATGCAACAAATGCAAAACAACATACAATAAAATATCGATATAAATACACATAATACAAAACAAATATATAACGATGAAGAGCATAAAGAGGCTTACTATACTAACCTCCTCTATCAAGATATGTTGTCCAATGGGCTCTATAGGCCCATAGCATGTATGCCCGCAACTCGACCATCCGTGAGGTTCAAATTGATGGTTTCTATGTCCATGTTCCCTCTCCTCACTGTAATATGTCATGCATGTTGAACCTCCAACCCCTCTATCAATGTCATTGGCCGACACCTCCTACCCAGATAGTGCAAAAAAGATATTGTGTTGTACTAGGCTATGAGTCAATGATGAAATGGATAGCTTTACATGTTGCAAGCTCTCTACAACAGGAGGATGCTGGGTAGGGGGGTCAGGCCTTCACCTGGGGGGACGAGGACCTAACATGGGGTCATGCCTGATATGCTCTCCGTCCTGTGCGGACCCTAGACCCACCCCCTGGAAGTCTCCAATGTCAAAGTAGTTGACATGCTTACCCAAAATAAACTCAGCCCATAATTTTCTCATAAAATAGAAGGGAATCTCCCTGTTATTGTAGAGAGGTTTATCAAAAACCATATACCACCTATCCATCCAATTTTGACTAATTTGGGGATGGATGCACCAGTCTCTAATTGTTCATTCCATTGGATCACTTTCAATAAGAATGCTAAGTTGGAGGAAGGGTGGGATGACCCATCCCTGGGCTCTAGGCTCTCCCTCCACTAGAGTACTATTCTTGAGGAGGGGTTAGTGGACCCTTTCATAGGCTTCCCTTACAATATAATAAAATTCTAGATGAAGGTTACACCTCTACGAGAATGCTGAACTCTAGAAAGGTTCACAAGACAATTCCCTGGCTACTCAAGATGAGAATTATATTCTCAAGGAAGGCTTCACCATCATTTTCTTGAGATGAGAAGTCAAATTAGTTTGAATTTTATGTAGTTTGTAATTATTTTTAAAAACTTTATTAAATTTTATAAAATTTGAATATTTTAAAAATAATAAAAAAACAATTTGTTGTATTTTTCTACTTATTATTATTTTTCTTTAAGATTGTGATGACATTAATATATTTTAACACCTATTTGTTACAAACTCCATCATCCACATTTGAAAGATCCAAGAAGTCATCCATAATTGTAAATATCAACACCATGCACATCCATATAATAATAAGTGAAATTAGTAGCAATTGTTTCTTAAAAATGTTGTAATATAGTAGTGAGATTAAATGCTTTAGGGTTTTTGACATTTATGAATTCATGTGTGGCAAAGTTATATGGTCAAAATTCTCATCAATCATATGCAACTATAACTTTGTTAAAATTCATATTGAAGAATAATTTCAATTGGAAAAAAATTGAACTTTCTACTTATTAACTTACTCCATATTAATATTATACCTAATAAAAATTATCAAAATCTTTAACTAATTATCTATTTTTTTATAATAAAAGATTCTTATTCTTAAGAAAAATAATTTTATAAAATTAAATAATAAATATTATTATTGATTTATTAACACAAATATTATAATGAAACACAAGATTTGAACAATTTATTTTATTCAAAAATGCTTCTCATATATATCTAATAACAATGGTACATCTCTTAATATGAAAAAATTTAATAAAACTAAATGAATTTACAATATAAAAAAATTAATAAAATAAAATAAACTTATAATATTCAATTATTTAACAAGTGTGCACCTCTTAATATGAAAATACATTAAAATGAGGTAAAATAGACTTACACTATTCAATTACAATCGAATTCCTTCAAGTGAGAAATTACAAGCGGAAAATATTTATTCCCACAAAATTATCCACGACTAACTCTGGACCACAATTACATTTAGCACAAACATTATTACAAACACAAAACATATTAAAAAAAAACTTTATCAATATCAATATCCATATACATCTTTCACCAGTGCAACAAACTATCATTATAAAATTTAAACATTAAACTCTCCAAATAAATAATATCATTTAATACATAAAATTTATTATTTTTTAAAACCTTTACAATGCCAATGCCCCTTAAACATAAAAAAAAATGTGGCATAATTGATTAATTTTTGAACCTTTACCAGACGACATAAGCGTGTAACATATATTTTAGAATTTATTAATTTTTAAAACCTTTATAATGCCACGTAAACATACAAGTACCACACGACATAAACGTGTAACATATATTTTAGAATTTATTATTTTTTAAAACCTTTACAATGCCACGTAAACATACAAGAGTGATATGGCATAGTTGATAATTTTTTGAACCTTTACAACCCGACATAAGCGTGTAAAGGTTTAAAGGTTCAAAAAAATATATGAAACAAATATAATTTTATATTTGAATCTTTACAACCCGACATAAGCGTGTAACATAAACGGATGTTTTTATAATAGCTAGAAAGTTAATGATTGAAATCGCAGTCATTTATTTTGTGTGACTACTAAGAATATTCCAGCCATATTTAATTTTGTCCATAGAAAACTTATTAAGCACTAAACCCCTATTAAATCTGCCCATTGTCAATAGGTGTACACCTTTCGGTGTAAATATGATTGTGTATGCATGTATCCATTGTTATGACTAATAAACTGAAACCACTTTTCACCGGATAGAGAAATTTATTTGTATATTTTCCGACAACAATAATTAGTACAAACATGATTAAGATGAAGTGCCAACAAAAATGGAATCTTTAGAATTCTGTTACTGGAGAAAGATGTATGAAGCAAGTCCCCATAAGCCCATTTAAATCCCATCAAATTATTTATTAATTAGCCCATTTAAATCCCATCAAATTATTTATTAATTAATTAATAAGTTACATTTACTCATACTCTCATTCAAATATCACATAACAACAAAATGCATCTCACAACCCAAAAAAACTTACCCTAAACCTAATGAATTACCTAATTAATCTTACTTTTCATCCAAGTGCTACAGAAAAGAGCGAGAGACCTCAGAAGATCAAAAGACACCTTCCCTAACCCTAAGTCTACCCCTCGGACTCCACATGTTGAATGAATAATAAAATAGTTGGGGTTGGGAGTTTGTTCTGATCTAAGAAGAGTTTCTATCAAAACTAGTTCTGCTCTTCCTCTACCAACAAGGGTTTTTTTCAATCCTTGTTGTGTTTGACAATGGTTGCTAAAAATTATGGGCTCCATCAAGTGTTACATTATTTGTGTTTGACAATGGAGATTTTGAATTTTAAATTAAATGTTACATTTTAAATTATTTGTAATTTACAATGGAGACTTTGAATGGAGACTTTGAATTTTAAATTAAGTGTTACATTATTTGTGTTTGACGATGGAGACTTTGAATTTTAAAGTGTAGTCAACAATGATGGCTTTGAATTTTAGATTACTTTCCTTATTTAAAGGTTTCTTGAACGAGTCCTTTTATTGAAGGTAGGATGATTCTATAGATCTTTATTGAAAAATCTACACGAGCTACTGAATTGAGTGTGTTAGTTTCCTACTGGGAGCAAATAAAGTAGAGTAATTTTATTTTATTTTATTGATGAAATATATTACTTATAGGTAATAAAACATAAATTTGTAAAATTTTATTGTTTGAATTTAGACTTAATAGAGTTGTTATCAGTTAATTGTATATGAAAAAAAACATTTTTTTCATAACAAAATAATCATTTTTTTTGTCTCCGTAAAAGCTTGTGGGATTCTACTTGGCTTGAGCCACACCAATCCTTAATATGATTGGATTTTTTATCTTGACAAATTTAACATTAGGAAGTACCTTAACAACACACTCCAACCGATGTCTTTAACATCACAAAGTGCCTTAACAGCACACTCAATTACCAACTACTTTACACCTAAGAAACTTTTATATCCATATATTTAAACTAAATTAAAAATTAACAAATAATTAAACCATAACACTCCTCAGCTAATCATGATTATGATTTGTGACGTGAATGTGGCTCGTAAAATCTACGAGACCGTGTTTCAATCTATTCTAACGATGGTAGTAGAAACCATTCTGTGGAGGAGTTGGCAGCAGCTCACTGTCACCCCAATGAAAAAGAAGCCCTGCGCACTGTTGAACTCGATAGCTTCCCTTCTCTTCACGGCGTGGGATGAAGGGCCCCGATGAAAACGAAACCCTGGCCGCGGCCGAACACAATAGTTTTCCTTCTCTTCACGGCGTGGGATGAAGGGCATTTATTCAGCAGCTATTTTCAACCCTTTTTTCCTGAAAACATGTATCAGAAATTGAAGGGCATTTATTCAACAGTTCTTTTCAACCTAATAAAAGATAATTTTAACCAATACTCCAAATATAAATAACTAGGGCGGCCACATAACTGGCTGATCAACGACGATAGGCTATTACAGCGAGTATTGGAGGGGTTTGGGTGTGGCTTGGAAGGCGTCCAGGCATGCATTAGTGAAAAGCTGTTGAACAACACTTGGTAAGGAATTTAGATGATACTGGTTAAAAAAATGGAAATAAAAAAAAATTAAATGCCATAAAATTAAAGTATAGTAAAAGTGGTTTGTATAGATATTAATCTTTCTTAATCATTTAAATGTGACAATTATATATCTTTACAGTAATTTTATAATGTGATTAGGTAAATGTAAAAAAGTAAACATCTTAATGGATGCCTTCATAAATGTTTATGAACAATAAATCTGATTCATTGTATCCATTGTCAATAGGTGTAAGTCTATAGGCTTAATTAATAATTAAAATATTCATTCTTATCCAATTAATACATAATATATAATCTAATTTAATTATAATTAAAATGATCATTAAAAATATCCAAATACACCTAAGCTTCAATCCATACATAAACCTGAACGCTAATTCTCGTTGTATTTTGAAATCTGCAGAGTAAAAAGCATAATTAATAATAATAATAATTCATTTTTAAGGACTTTTTCAGCCCAAAGATTTAATTGGTAAAGTCTACCGATATATACATACCCTACCCCTGCTGGATTTAAACTTGTAACATCTTAAGCTTTTAAGCGTTTTCCAATTTTCCTTAAAGAAAAAGGGGTGATATAAATGCCCCATATACAACGCCTCTCTTCACAATAACAAATTTAGTATTTTCCTGTGGAGGGCTAGTTTGTCAAAGGTTCTAATTTTTTTTTCGGAGTGTGAGTATTCCACGTTTTCCACACCCTGCAACTAAAAAACCCGTTCGGTACGCCCGCTTCCTGAAATCAACGGGGTCTTGGAAAGTGAATCTGAAAATTAATGCTACCAGTTGAGCTTTACAGGGCCATTGGCTGAAGACGAAGAAGGTGAGTATGACGATGGATCTGCAACAATTAATGTGCAGCGTGTTACTTATCGTCTGTGTATGTACGCGTTTACACTTAGTAGCCGCTGATCCGGAGACTTCCACGGTTTGGAGCAATTGTGGGAACAGCGGCAATTATGTATATAGAAACGGTAGCGCGTTCCAGCGTAATCTAAACAAGGTTTTGGATTCATTGGTGAGGAACGTTTATCCCA
>JASDQU010310143.1:280315-291743 GCA_032191745.1 Picea mariana
CCGCCGCCAGCACAAAGTCCTCCCGTATCCTCTGGTATCTTCTTTCACATAATTTACCATCATAAGCGCTATAGTGGTTAATTTCAGGTGAACTAAACACAGCTTTGTTACTATGATGTTTTGTACAAAGGTGCGGAAGGAAGAAAACCTAAGGTGCTTGGCATAAATCTCGGCGTAGTAGCCCGCGCTTCGCTTGGATTTATTGCAGACATAGGCCTTTCGAGGTGGAGTTATGTCTCTCGTCTGAAACGTCGGGAACAGATTTATCGAACCAGAGGTCCTGAATTTGCTGTTAAATCTTCAGTGTTAAGGATTTAGATGCGATAATTAGCTTGATTCTTGTGAACTCTTCATCTATTTCTTTACCAAGACAAAATTGACGCCTTGTAATTATTTGCGCAGGTGAGGAAGGAGAATCTATCTCTATAGCGAAACCAGAACTCATTTTCAAGTACGATATTCTGAAGGAGGCTACCTCCAGTTTTAATGAAGAGAACAAGCTTGGCGAAGAAGGTTTTGGATCCGTTTTTAAAGTAAGAGTTTACCGTTGTCTTCAATTATATTAGATATTTGGAGTTGTATCTTTGACGGAGAATAGAAATAATTTTGAAGTTGATGGATCTGCAGGGGTTTCTCATTGATGGCAGAGAGGTTGCAGTTAAACGGCTGTATATGAGCTCAAGGCAAGGAGACGCTGAATTTTTAAATGAAGCGAATCTCATCAGTCCTGTTCGGCACAGGAATCTAGTGAAATTGCTTGGTTGCTCCATTGAAAGCTCAGAAAGGCTACTAGTTTACGAATACCTTCAGAACAGTAGTCTCGACAACATTCTATTCGTTTTTTTCTCGTCCATTAACTACTTCATCGCTGCATGGATCCTGGATTCGTTCGAGCTTGTAGATGTATCTTTCTAATGTTTTTTATGTTATGCATTGCAGATGCAACAAAACATCATTCACTTAATTGGAAAGAAAGGTACGAAATTATAGTTCAAACTGCACGTGGGTTGGCATATCTTCACGAGGAATCTCAGATTCGGATCATCGACAGAGATATTAAAACGAGAAATATTTTACTGGATGATAAATACAAACCCAAAACAGCAGACTTTGGGTACGCCAGATTCTTTGTAGAAGATCAGAACAGCTTTAGCACTGAAATTGCAGGATCTTTGTAAGAATTTTCTCTACTGTTCAATCTCTTGAGCCACCCAAATAATTCATTTAATAAATTGCACTGCATGAACCAATTACCAGTCATAGATTTGAATATATTCTCTACTCCCTGTTCAATCTCTTGAGCATGACTAGTAATTTACTTAGTAAATTACAGTACATAAACCAGTTACCAGTCATATCTGAATATGGATGATATATTTTTTAGAGGGTTAAAGTACCAATATTTGATTGAACACGACATTGTGCAGTGGTTACATGGTCCCTGAGTACGCTTTACGGGGACAACTAACAAAGAAAGCAGATGTATTCAGCTTTGGAGTGCTCGTACTTGAGATTATCAGTGGAAGAAAGAATCAGACCTCGATTGAAGACATGGATTTCTTATCGAAGGAGTATGGTTCATGTGGATCTTATCTTTCCAGTGCAAATTATCTAAAATATCAGTAGTATTATGATCCCTTTTTTAACTGAAGTTTTATGTTTTGATGATATTGTCCAATTACCAGACATGGAGACTGTATAAAGCAGAGAGAGCTTTAGAAGTTATCGATCCCGCATTGAAGGGAAGTTATTCGCGGGAGGAAGTTATTTCCAGTTACTCGGCCGTGGGAAGAGGCAAATTGTACGACACCTTCGGACCCCCATTCTGCATCTGCTGATCCTTCAGCAAGCATTCTGGAGCATGCCTCTTGGCAGTAGCTTTATTTCCTTTATTATACCTGCAGATAGGTAGATTATACTGCAACCTTTTTAAGTCAAATTAGTTTAAACTTTAAATAGTTTGTAATTATTTTAAAAAAGTTTATTACATTTTACAAAGTTCTAATATTTTGAAAATTAAAAAATAATTTGCTCTCTTCTTTTATTTATTATTGCTTATTACATTGAAAGACTTATATCTATTGGTAATGGGTATGATTAATGACTTTTTAATCTAAAATTTTAATTTGATGGTTAACAATTGAAGATGCTGGCATATTTTTAGTCGTCCTCCCAAATCAATGAATGTGATTTACTTTTTATAACTTCCTTGTATTTTTGAATGCATCCATTAACCTGTTTACTTTTTAACAATTACCTAATTATATTAAGAAATTAATGTAGCACCGTATAATTGCCACGTTTGGATTATTAACGGGCACTACTTCAAGTTCCTCCTCAGCTGTCAACGCGTTTCATATTCACCGCGTTTCATATTCGATGGCTGATGGCTAACACACCCACCTAGCGTTTCATTTTCTAGCGTGAATATCTTTCGGTGTTCTCAACCGATACCTTTCGTCATTCTCAACCGCGAGTTAACTGCTGTGCTACTGCTGTGCTAATTGCTATTTTGTTTTGACATTGTGATTATATCTAATATTTACTAGCACAACTACATTATAAAATTGATGTTGATATATAGATAAGCCTTATTTTAAACTTTATAATATGGTTGTGGTAGTATAGTTATAATGTATACATAATATCACTCATTTAATATAATATAATGCACAATACTATTTTTAAAAAAGTTTAATAAAAATGTTATTCCTTTAATCAATAAAATTATTAAATTTTTAATAAAATATGAAAATTGTAAATTTCTAACCTCTAAAATTCAGAATTAAAGCTGAGCTTTTTTTAAATAAATTTACATGTAAACCAAGTTTAAATCAAAATAGCCTTTCTAAATTGGATAAATGGGTGGAAAAAATTGAATGATATCAAAAGGATGAAATAAAAATTTTCTATTTAGTGTGTTTTTGAATTAACCATTAGTGATAAAATTGAATGTATTCACGTTCGATAAAAAAATTTCACCTTCGATTTAGTCTCACGCACTGCACTTTAAGATTTATTTTTTTATTTAATATTTGTCATGTTTTAATTTATACATGAAAAGTCGAACATAATTTAATAAAACTGTGTTAGTGTTTATAGAGGAAAAGTTTATAGGGAATGGACATAATCAAATAAACATGTTTTTTTATACAAAGAAGTTTAATGGTTGAAATCATATTATAGAGATTAAAAATATTCTAAACATATGAAATCATGTCCATAAAATCACCTATACGATTAAAATCCCATTAATTCTCTTGATTTTCAATAGTTGTAAACCTTTCCATCTATATTAAATATTTTATGCAAATGCAAATTTAATTTCACAACTCAATGTAACTTTAATTCCTTGACGATATGGCATGAGGTTTTTGGTTGTCATTTTCCGTAATATCCAATTTTTTGTTTCAAGAGGTTTAATAAGAACAAATATTGTAAATGCCCTACTTCCAACCGACTTATTTGTAACAGAAATTCATGAAAACTTGCTCTGCTGCAAACCAACTTATTTAAGAGAAATTCAATAAAACTTGTGCTTACTATTTTCCCTTGTAGAAACTATGCTTACATGCCATATAATTCTGTGAAATTTAGAGTGTTCATTTCCCAAAATGTTGCAAATTATTTAAATGGCGCCCTAACGAAACATAGAGAGGATAAGGCATTAGTGCATACATCTCAAGTTACAATGAGAACACATGTGCCTGAACATGGAGTTAAGCTTTTAACCTCGAGCTTTGTTAATTCAAATACTTAAAAAAATCTTAACTATCATTCCCTGTGGAAGTTATTACTTTTCTATAACAATGTAACATGATAACAATGTAACATGAATATTTGAGTGTAAAATTAAAAAAATTATACTATTAATCTTAATTCTGAATTTATCATGTTTTTAGAGGGATCAAATCTCTCAATGTGTAAACCTTTTTTTAGAGTGAAAAAGTTGAGGAAAGGTTTGCACCTCGATGGATTTATACCTCTCTCATGATATATTCAAATTTAAGATGGTGATAATCTTTATCTATATGTATATGTTTAAGATGAACTTGATACTTTGAAATTTACATCATTATGAATCCAAACAATAACAAAGTAACAATGTTTGGCAATGAAGATGTTGAATAATAACAAAATGAAATTGTTCAGATATTGAATAACATATATACTACATCATATCATTAAGATGTGATATGAGGAAGATATTAAATAACTCATATATTACATAGTAATTGATGTCAATCTATTTGTTGGACAGCGAAAGCATAAACAAGTACAGAGAAACATGAATTCAAACACAGAATAGCAATCACACATAGGAGACACAGGTTTACGTGGTAAAATCCTTAGGCTGGGGGAAACATCTACGGGACAATGGAAACAACATTTTGTTGCTTAACATGAGATTACAACTAGCAGGCCCAGAGAGGGCTTGAATCCCCTTGCTCACAATCTGCCTCTCAAGCATACATATTTATACAACCTCTCCTTCAGTTATACAAAACTGATTACATTAATTGCTTTCCCCTTCTTTTGATGATCAATTTTAACTAAATCCAACAATACAATATTGTTGAGGAAATCATGAACCACTTTAACCACAATTGGTTAATTGGTTGTCACATTCCAACAATCTCCACCTTGACAATCAATTTACCTGATACCATGCCATTGTCCATTCATCACCTTCTTGCAAGCTAAAGATAGGTGATACTAGTGCATCAAAAACTGAAGCACCCATTTCACTGCTTCACCTGGATTTGTCACGTGATCACTCACAACACCAACTGCACGTGAAATATCTCATCCTTTCATCACAATCATGAATATTTCTACTAGCACACTATACACGAGACATATAACCCTTTTCTTTTTCATTACTCGAACACAAACCTGGAGAAAACTTATAATGGAAATATTTTACCAGTTTCACATCATTCATACCGAATTTCCCGAGTATCATTACCATGTACTCAAGTTGTGATAACCCAAAACTTACCATCAATCCCGTCTCTGTGAGTTTCTATGCTCAAGATTGTTTTGCTGCTCCCAGATCCTTCATCTCGAACGCCCAAGTCAACTGAGCCAACCTGCTGATATTTAACCATGCTACTGCTTGCTACAAGAATATCATCAAAAATCTAAACACCAAGATAGTGAGTACCATAAACACAATGGTTACATTGACTTCTTGTAAATCTTGGCTCACCATGAAGGAATCAACTTCTTGTACCAATTTCCTGGATGCGCTTTCCAGGTCATACAATGAATTCTTGAGCTTGCAACCAAATCTTCTGTTGCGATCCTGAACACCTTTAGTGCTCCACCTCGAATATTGTGTTTGATACCTTCACCAAAAAACCAAACAAAGCCAACCAAGTAAGCTCGACACAAGCTCACCTCCAGGCAACTTTCAATGGAGTCCCATAGCTCCACCTTAACATGAATGTTTCCTTGACCAAATCCGACCAAGCAAGCCAAGTAAGTGTTCATCACTCACCTCCGGGCCAATTTACAATAGAGTTTTTTCCTAGCCTAAACAAGCTTCATTACATGCAATTTCATGGACATTAAACTATGGGTAACAAACATGACCCGAAACCCACCCCCTAACACCTAGGTCTACGTCTAGAATTTACCAACGAAAAAATAGGGGTACGCATGCCTACCAAGGTCTTACATCAGTATGCCCAATTACATGCAATATTTAAATTACAACTCTATTAAAAATAACAAATGTTCACACGGTTACCACTACTGCCATCCCATTTTGCCATACCATGCTCGCCTTCTTGACGATTAACATGTCCATGTCATCGCCACCTCAAGTCAGATCAACAAACTCCCATGCACAGACCCGGTGCTTGCTACCGCCAGCTACATATTCAAAAGGATGGCAGCTCTATCAAATTGAAGAGACAACCGACACATCATCTATTTTGTGGGTGAACAAAATAAACAAGGCTTGCAACCCTGTGAAAATGGTGCACTAGAAGAGCACAGAGCCTTCCTACTTTCGGCTCCATGGATATACAGAAGTGATCCCGACCCCAAACAATCAGGCCCTCGATCCATGTAACCAACACCAATGGTTCAAAATGTGACCACATTACTTGAAGCTTCTCAGGACAACATGCAACCAAAAACTAATCCATCCGCATAATGATAAGGAGAGTTCCGAAAAATTCATTGCCAATGGTGCTGGTGGTAGAGGATTCCATTGTCTCATTGCTCAACTCTGCGTGCGTGAAACCTCGAAGTTATGCCCATCCATCCTCTCCTAACACTGACACCTCCACATAATCACAACCTTGGATCTAGATTCTTGATAAAACACTAGCTGCCTCATGTGATCTTCAAGATTACTCTGGCATTGAGCACATCCTCCAGGGTCTCCACCAGATCGGAATTGTCCGTTCCATCTTGAATTCTTCCATATTCATGCTCCAAACTGACTTGACCCTATCCTTGACCCTCCACAAATTTCCACCAAAATTACGTCCTCTTCACTCGTGTTCCTTTACACAAGAATTTGCTTAGAAAACACACCTGCAATTCCTCTCAATCATTCTTCAATTTCATGCTAGAATCTCTCCACCAGAATACAGTTCTGGCTCTCTTTTTGATGAGATGCACAAACACCTTCAGCCGTAGGTTTCTAAGCCCTGGTTGCAACTCTTGGAAAGAAACGTGATCCACTCATAGGCCCCATCAAAAGGACCACCATGACTCTCGTTCACAGAGGACATGTGATTTTCTTTTTCTTCGCATCCTGGACCACACACCCTTTTCACACTGCATGCATCCTTACTCAACGCTTTTAACTGACATATTCTAGTTTGTAGCGACGACCTCCACACAGGTGTGGGATTTTTCTCATCAACCACTGCTTTACATAGAACATCGTTGTCCATGCGGGTTACAACGAAAATTCCCTTGGCCTCGATCTCCGTAAACAAGAAATCTCAATGGTCGGTCTCTATGGCGACACAACTAGGTGGCTCTCTTCACGTGGCCACAATATCCAGTCCAGAATGGAGAGTCCCATGAGCACAACAACCATCCCAAGTGAGAAAATCATGTTCACCTGCCATTTCCTGACACCCAAAGGATGTTTCCACCCAACCGCCTTTCTCTTGTTCCACACAGTTATGAAGCATCCTTGAGATTGGGGATTTTCCAATCCAACAAATCCCTTTCTATTCTTCCTCCCCAGTCGCCAAGGAAAATTCCTCCCCAGCCTCTTTCTCAAATTTTCCTTTCCTTTACGCATCAATATTCCTAGCGGATAAAACTAAGGTCTGTGATTTCCTTCGATGCCACAGAGAAATGCTCCACAAAACTAGCATTTCTTCCACTCAACGCACATGCAGGCTCAACGATTTCAACATGGCTATCACTCATCGACTAAGTTACATGACACATAATTGTTTCCAAATATACTAGATTTCTATTAATAGTTGATTCCCACAACTCAACGCCAAATCCAGATCTCCTTGTCATCGATCTCCTCTAGATCAAACATTCTAGCTGCCTCCATATTTCATCCAACGCCATGGGAGTCTTCCACAGGAACCCGCAGAGATGTGGGCACATCCTCTGTTGCCCCTCTCTATCTGCAACCTTTGATTTCTCCATGGTCTTATTTCCTACGTAGCCTCAACGGTATCCCCTTCATGTCCTCGCAGGCATGCCTAGCGCTGCTCTTTCTACTCTGCTATAGCTACCAGTTCTTTGATACCACTATTGGGAAGCAGAAGCATAAACAAGTACAAAGAAACATGAATTCAAACATAGAATAGAAATCACACATAGGAGACACAGGTTTACATGGTAAAACCCTCAAGGTGAGGGAAACATCCACATGACAATTGCAACAACATTTTATTTCTTAACAGGAGATTACAACCAGCAGCTCGAAGAGGGCTTGAAGCCCCTTTCTCACAATATGCCTCTCAGGCATACATATTTATACAACCTCTCCTTCAGTTATACAAAGCCGATTACATTAATTGACGCCCCTTCTTTTGCTGATTAGTTTTAACTAAATCCAACAATAGAATATTGTTGAGGAAATCATGAACCACTTTAACCACAATTGGTTAATTGGTTGTCACATTCCAACACTATATTTTTCGGGTTTTCTCTTAAGATACCCACATCGACACACTTTCCAATATTTTTATATTGATCATATGGAAATGGAGGTTGAAATTGGAGACCATGCAAAACTTTAATTGGAGATATTGCACTAAAAAAAAGACCTTGAGGAATTTTAAACCTCCCCAGTTTTTCACTTTTTATATATCTTAATATTATAATGGTTTTAATGTGCAAATACTAATAGATAAAATATAGGACTTCAACTTATATATCTGTTTTGAATTTGATTTTCATTGAATTAATGCTAAATTCATTACCCTTGATAATTTGTTGTATCTCATAGTTGAAATCAATATAGAAGATCAATTTCCTTCATACAATGTCCTCAATTAATTAATGCACTAAATCATTTTTCATAGTGATACTGAAATGGATATAGAGGATTAATTTCATTCATATTATTTTGTCAATTAATTAATGCAGCCAATAATTTTTTATAGTATTACCACTTAAATCATTGCACCCTATTGTTTTATGTTATATCATTGTTAAAATGAATATAACTACTTGATTAAGCTAAATCATTTTTCATTGTATCATCCCTTAAATCCATGCATATTCTTTTGCATTATGTCATTGTTGAAATCAATGCAACTAAATGCTCTAAATGGTTTATCATTGTGTGATCACTAAAATCAATGCATTACATTGTTTTGCATTATGTCATTATCAAAATTATAATAACTTATTGCTCTAAATCATTTTTCATTCTACCGTCTCTAAAATAAATGCACCATATTGTTTTGTGTTATATCATTGCTTAATATCATCACTGAAATCAATATGTTGTACTATTTTGTATTATATCATTGAAATCAATGCACCATATTGTTTTGTGTTATATCGTTGTTAAATTGAATACAAGTAATTGATTATGTTGAATCATTTTTCATTGTATCATCACTTAAATCAATGCATATTGTTTTGTATTATGTTATTAATGAAATCATTGTAGCTAATTGCTCTAGACCATTTACCATTGTGTCATCACTAAAATCAATGCATTGTATTGTTTTGCATTGTGCCATTATTGAAATCATAACAACTAATTGCTCTAAATTATTCTCATTGTACCATCTCTAAAATAAATGCACCCTATTGTTTTGTCTTATATCATTGTTGAAATCATTTCAGCTCCTTTTTTTTATTTTTATCTAAAACATTTTTTTTTTTTTTGAGTAAAAAAAAGGGGGTAGGACCTTCTATATTAGATAATCACAGAACTTTAGACAAAAGTACATTGTTATGGCTATAAACCACCAAGAAAATACTGCCGGTATCCGGAAACCAGTATAGCTGAGGTGCTAATAGCAGTTTTAGCAATAATACATATAATTGAAAAGCACCTGTCCTGCCCGAAGGAAACCAGGACAGGTGCTAATAGTCCAAGAGTGCATGAAACAGGAAAACAGTAAACAAAAGTCAGGAAATTGTAAAACCTAATTGGCCATTGCATTGTCATCTTCACCCTTCTGCCAGTTGTGCCTCGCTGGAATGACGAACTCCTGCATGCATAGGGGACACTTGTGCTAAGCTGGAGCATCCGAGTATACTCCTAGGAGAATGTCTAAGCGCTGGTTCATGAGGAGCATCCTGAATTCCATGTCCGCCTGGTGGCTATGAAGCTCGTAGACCAAAGCCAGGTGTTCATCGCTCAGATGATAACCATGCAATTCGTCACCCGAGCCATTGCGTGGAGCATTCCCCGAATCTGAGTCCTCCTCCAAGCCTGCCGCGTCCAGTCTCTGCTCCGCTCGGGTCTCATTGTACATGGGCTGCTCAGCGTGAGGCGAAGGCCAAGGAATTTCTTCAATGGGACATCCTGGAACTTCATCATCTCTAGTCACTGTTCGAACAGGGCTATTCATGGCACAGGGAACCTCCATACATGGCAAGTCACCAATGGACAGGTCCTCCTCAACTATGCAGGAGGGCCACTCAATCTCGTGCTTACCATCCCTCGCAGTACTCAAGTTGGAGATGAGACCATCCCTGCTACAGCCAGCTTTCCGCTCAACAATGGAGTCGAGCAACCATCGCCTTTCCTCACGAGCCCTTCTACGAAGAATTGAGGACGCCATAGAGAGAGCCTGTTCCAAATGCTGCTTTCTTCGTCGCTGCGCTCTGTGAGCCTCCCAAGCCGAGCCCCGACGAGACCGTGCACGCTCGCGAACCATTGAAACCAGGTTGAGAGTGCCAACACCACAGCAGCACAGCGCAAGACTGAAAGTCCTGGACCAGAGCAACAACAGGGGCGAGACCCAATCTACTCTTCGCATGCAGGTTTTCCCAGTGAACAGAGAGCCCTCACCAAAGTGCATAGCAGAAGTGAAGGATTGACGAACAAATGAAATAGTAGTTTCTCTCCGTCCTGACTCGTAAAATAGCTCATAGCGAGCCTTCATTGCAATCTGTCCTTCCGAATCCTCCATTGAAGTGATCGGACTGAACTCGCAGGAGCAGTAAATTATCGCTCGAGGGAGCCTCGCCATCAAGTGAACTCTGCGATGGCCTGCCCCCATTGTAAATTCCAGTTCATGGGTGGCTTCCATCCACAGTTAAGCCAACACTTAGTGCTCGTCCAGGTGTCAATGACCCTGTGTGTCGTGTCACCCCATCCGGGGCATCTAAAACATATTTTTAGTATCATCATTGAAATCAATATGCCCTATGGTTTTGTGTTATATGACCTAAATCAATATGCCCTATTGTTTTGCATTATATTATTACTGAAATAAAAGGTATTCATTGATTGATATTGCATTCTCTTTTAGTTTCTATGATTGGAACATATCAGTAGTATAAACCCAAACCTTTTGAATTTTGAAACATTCTTTATTTTGATAACTAATTAAAGCATAATTATATATCTTAAAACATAATTATATATTGAGAAGTATTTCATCATCTTCATATTAAACTATTATCTCAGTAAATCCCAATATACTTTTTGTTATTTTACATTTGAAACAGTTTTGTTATTTTACATTTGAAACAATTTGAAAATGGAAGGATGTCCAAAACTTCACTACTTTTATCATATTAATCTCATTAAAAAGTTATCTATAATGTAGCTCATCGCTACTAAAGCAAATCATTTAAAGTCACGCTATATATTTACATTATTGCTCACATAAAACTTTTCTTAAGTCTTTACCATATCTTAGAGAGAACAACTAAGACACTGTGATTGTTCACATAATACTATTTTTAATTAAACATAACAATATATATATATACTTTTTTTTTTTTTTCTTTCTTT
>JASDQU010310144.1:61662-76702 GCA_032191745.1 Picea mariana
GGATGCGCGTAGCAACCACATCTCTTCTCAGAGAAAACTACCTCCATTCGAGCAAGTTGTTTCAGTTCTGCAGTTTTACAATTTCAACCTATTTAATTTATTCAATAGAAGATATTGTTCAGTGGATATCTGTGTTGTTCTCCATATCTTTGTGTTTATTGTATTTAGTATGTTAATCGGTTTGTTCCACTCCTAAATCCGAATCAATGATATCAGAGTGGTCTTCTCTTCATTTGTTTTTCTTCGTGCATGTCCCCAACAAGATCTGGGTACAAGAAGTTGGGACTCGAACCAATCGAGCCTTTGCAAGATCGGTCGCATTGAGCCCGACAACAACCCATGGAGGACGAAAACAAAGATGATGGAGAAGGAGATCCTTTTAAAATGTTGCTCGAGGAAGCCCTTGTGCAACAAAGGAACGAAATGATGGACAACTTTGCACAGATCCTTCAGCGATTGCCCACAGGAGAAGTATCTTCATCAAGCGGCCATGCAACCCCCTTCAAGGTACAGGTAAATTTTGATATTCCATTATTTGAAGGACTGATAGATGCAAATGTTGTAGATAAATGGTTGAATCTTCTCGAAGGGTATTTTTCTGTCCACAATTTTTTCTGATAGGGAAAAGATTACTTTTGCACTCCTCAAGGTCGTCCCTCGTGTTAAGGACTGGTGAGATGCTTACTCTGAGCAAAGGGCCATAGAGGAATCTGCAATATTTTTGGTCGCCCCTACATGGGATTCCTTCCGGGATGCCATTAAATAAAAGTACTACCTTGTACACCAGATGGACCACCACGCGTCGGGAAAGGGACCAGACAATACCCGATTTCACCAATATTTTCCATACCCTGCGCAACAAATTGGGTATCAAAGAATCTGACAGACATCTGGTGCTCAAATACCGCGACTGTTTGCATAGATACATTCAAACATAAATGGAGTTTCTTGGCATTGCCTCATTGGGTACGGCTTATAGATATGCTATCAAGATCGAGCAAAAAATTAAGCATAAGAAGCGAGAGTTTGGATCTGCAAACTCCTCATAGCCAAAGTAGGGAAAAGGTGGCCCCAACCCACACAACAAGGGACAGAGCAAAGATGGCCACTCTCAGAACAACCAGTCCAAGACAGAACACAAGAAGGGTAATGAGGAGATGAAAAGGACACAGGAAAATGGTGTGAATACCATAAAAGCCTTTGGCACATGTAAGGTATCTTCCAACAGAGCCTTATAAAACATAAATTTAATTAGAGAAATGTTATCCTAACATCTTTACAATTCATTATTCAGCATATAACCATTCATAACCATTCATTATTCAGCATAATTAAAATTTATGAGCAGCATCATAATAACGACATATTCAGTATATTCAGTAGCATGATAATAAACCACATAACACAACATAATAATGAAAATACATACCTCTAACTGATGCTATTGTTGTTCTCCAACTCTGCCTGATGCTCTGCCCAAAACCGACTAACCTCCCAGCCAGCTAGGAACAGAGCCTCTCCGACTCCCTAGCTCCAGGATTCCGTCAGGATTCCTGGCCCCCGAGCCCAAAACTCCCAGCAACAAGTGCCCCCTGTCTCAGTCCACCAAACTACAACACATTCCTCAAGCAAAAACTAGTACCATCCTCCAGCAAGCTACTCCGGCCCCAAACCAACAATACAGTCCTCTCCTCTCTCAAAATGATGCTCTCCCCCCAAAAATCAAAAAGTCCCTTCTCGAGTGTTTTTCCCTTCTCTTATCCTCCTTTCCCCCTCTCCCATTCACCGCCTTCCCCCTTTCATTAAGACTCACCCACCTTATCCCTCCATTCAATGCCAACCACCTTATCCCCTTTCTCTTTAATGTTTCCATCATTCGATACATTAAGTCTCCATTTAATAAATTAAAATTTATTAAACTCAAATTCATTAACCAATTATTTAATCATGAAATTAATTAGTTAATTAATTAACTAATATACATTAAACAATTATTTAAATCATGACAATTGATTAATTACTTAGGGTTGTTACATACACCCACCCTTTAGGAAACTTCGTCCCGAAGTTAAAGTATTTTATGATACAAGGGAAAAGACACATGGTTCACACATTCATATCAAATAACCGACATTATTAGTAAGTAAGCCAAGAAAACTCATACATACTAGTGTACATGTACAATAAATGCATGTGTATCTAGTACATACAAGTTTCATGCATGTACTAATAACAATAACTATCACCCTTATAGTAATTTATGTATGCATCCAATCCAATCAACAAGACTATTCATTTTATAAAAGAAAATAAACCAATGAAACGTTTGTGAATTCCCTTAATTACAATAATCTAGCTCAACAATTTTATTTAGACAACTGTGGTTTAGTTACATAATTATGAATATTCATATATACACATTTCTTTTCAGAAGGAAAAACAATAAATTCCACCATAAGGCAAATCTCCATACACTCTCAACTATTTCTACTCATCCTTCCTCCCTAACTTACTTCCATCTTTCATTCCTATCCTTCCTCTGTTGGACTATCTTGGAGCGTCAACTATATTGACCTAACTCCAAATAGAACCCGTAAGCGGAAGTGTCACTATCTTGACCAAACTTCCCCAACAGGCAACTGATAGTCATCATCACACGTCTAGGGGAGCGTGAGCTAACACCATCTTCCCATGACTCCAAGTTTCAGAGGATACATGATGGGAAATGCATCCACCCCTCCTAACAAAACTAGGGTCCACACCCTACAATGGAATATATAGTGGCACCGTGTTGCTGGGAGTTTTGTCATCGTTTATTCAGTTTTGGGCAGTCTCACCACTTAAAATTCTGCACTGGTCCACATATCATAGCAATGCATCCAAACTAATATAATTTCACATACAAAGATTCATACCATATTGTTTCTCAGTCAGTGGTCATGACATCCACTTTCATTATCATTATCCCTTGGCTATTTCTTAGCCCAATGACCTGCAAATTAGTCTGTAACACAAACTCATACATATCTATGCATTATCATCATGTAATTGCATACAACCATAGTTTCAATTTGGTATCCACGTACCAACAACTTTAACATCAAAGTTTTCAAGTTAGAAATAGATCTCATAATATCCCCATAATTCAATTAACGTTACCCATTCATAGAATTATCATTTACATAATAGATTGCATCATATCCAACATCATTCAAATAGCATTTAAACCTTCATAGGATTCACATTCACACAATATATCGCATCATATCCATCATCATCAATAACATTTAAACATTCATAGAATTTACATTCACATAGTAGATCGCATCATATCCATCATCGTTCAAATAACATTTAAACATTCATAGAATTTACATTCACATAGTAGATCGCATCATATCCATCATCATTCAAATAACATTTAAACATTCATACAGGTTTCTACGTCTTAAAAGTTCAAGTGTATCATTAATAGTTTCACTGTGAATAAAAAAATAAATGATTAGGCCTCAGGTAATCCTAGCTGTCTAAGTCAAAAGGTGGTGTTACATACACCCAACCTTCGAGAAACATATCCTCGAGGTGGTAAAAAAAGTGTGGGATAATCTTGTCGTAATGTCTCGGCATCCTCCCAAGTAGCAGATCCTGGACTATACTTGTCCCATTGGACCTTAACTTGGTCTACCAGACGGTTCCTGAGCTGTTGGAATCTACGGTCCAATATGCGTAACGGTTCTACCATGAGGGTTCCCACGTCTTATACCTGCAATTCCTTCCAATTTAGTTTATGTGATTCATCAACAACATAATGACGTAGAACAGATACATGAAAAACATTATGAGTTTTATGCAAGTGGGGTGGCGGTACGAGACGATAGGAAACATGTCCAATTTTCTCTTGGATTCTGAACGGTCCTATAAATCGAGGTGACAACTTTGTCCCCTTTCCAAACTGTATGGTACTCTTATTAGGCCTGATACGAATGAAAACTTGATCTCCCACTTTATAACTTCGATCAGTCATGTGTGCATCCGCATAACTTTTCTGTCTATCTCGTGCTTCCTTTAGTCTCTGCCTAATTTGAATCACATGTTCCTCCATCTCTTGAATCAATTCTGGCCCAACTGTTACTCGGTCTTCTAATCTTTCCCAACTCAATGGTGTTCTGGATGGCCTTCCATACAGAGCTTCGTAGGGTGGAATTCTGATGGAGCTATGAAAACTGTTATTGCAGGCGAACTCTACCAAAGGTAGGTACTTCTCCCAATGGGTTTGATTATCCATGACATACATCCTAAGCATGTCTTCCATAACCTGATTTACTCTCTCGGTTTGCCCATCTGTTTCAGGATGATAAGCTGTACTTAATTTCAACTAAGTCCCCAACACTGACTGCAAACTTGTCCAAAACCTAGAAGTGAATCTGGAGTCCTTATCTGAAATGATCTTCTTAAGTATCCCATGCAAACGGATGACCTCACTTACAAACACGCGTGCCACATCAGTGACATCGTAAGTGTCTCTAACCGGAATAAAATGAGCACTCTTGGTTAACTTATCAACTATCACACGAATGGCATTGTGTCTATGAGATGCGAGCGGCAACCCCATAACAAAATCCATAGAAATGACTTCCCACTTGGTCATAGGAACATCATGTGGTTGTAGGAAACTTGCCAGGTGATGGTGATCAACTTTCACTTGTTGACACTCTAGGCACTTAGCGACGAAATGGACTACATCGCGCTTCATGCCTACCCATAAGAAGAGCTTCCTCATTTCTGCATACATTTTCTTCACACCTGGATGCGCACAATAAAGTGCTCTATGGGCTTCCTTCAGTATGATGCTTCGAATATCCCCACCTTCAGGGATGTACATCCTTCCTCGATATCTTAATAGTCCGTTTGCTTCCAGACTATATCCTTCATAATTTGGATCTAATTGCCTCCCACTCTGGAGGTTTGAAGTAACCTTTAAATACCAACTATCTCCAAAGAGTTGTGTCAACACACATTCCCTTAGATTGACTTTTAAGGGTATCAAGGAGAAGACACGTGGTCTCCTGCTGAAAGCATCTGCGACCACATTTTCCTTTCCCTTGATGTATGAAATACCAAAATCATCCTCACTCATAAACTCACTCCATCGCCTTTGCCTAACATTCAAATCCCTTTGAGTGAAGAGATGTTTTAAACTTTGATGGTCTATTTTGAGCTCAAAGTTTCTTCCAACTAGATAGTGCCTCCAAATTTTCAGAGCTAGCATTACAACTGCCAACTCTAGATCATGAGTAGCGTAAAGTTCCTCATGTTTCTTCAACTTCCTTGACGCATAACCTATCACTCCTCCATCCTGCATTAGCACGGCCCCCAACCCTTGCTTCGAGGCATCCATGCAGACTGTGAAGTCCTTTTCCATATCCGACACTCGTAGACTTGGTGCACTAGTTAGTAACCTTTTAAGCTCGATGAATGCACTATCACATTCCTCTGTCCATTCATACCTGATCCCCTTGCACTGCAAAGTGGTGATGGGTTTCGCTATTTTAGAGAACCCTTCCACAAATCTCCGATAATAACCTGCTAGCCCCATGAAGCTTCTTACCTCATGAGCATTTTTCGGCACTAGCCACTCCATAATGGCCTTTACCTTTTCTGGGTCCACAGAGATTCCTTCACCGGAAATGATATGACCTAAATAGTGAATTTCTTTCTGGAAGAAGGAACACTTCGGCAACTTCCCATACAATTTGTTATCTCTAAGGCAAGACAACACCACTCACAAGTGTTCCTCATGTTCTCTTTCATTCTTGGAATAGATNTTACCTTTTCTGGGTCCACAGAGATTCCTTCACCGGAAATGATATGACCTAAATAGTGAATTTCTTTCTGGAAGAAGGAACACTTCGGCAACTTCCCATACAATTTGTTATCTCTAAGGCAAGACAACACCACTCACAAGTGTTTCTCATGTTCTCTTTCATTCTTGGAATAGATGAGGATATCATCTAAAAAGACTTGTACAAAGCGGTCTAAGTACTTCCAGAATACACCATTCATGAGGCTCATGAATACTGTTGGCGCATTGGTCAATCCGAAAGCTACTACAATGAACTCATAATGCCCAAACCGAGTTCGGAAGGCAGTTTTAGGAATATTGCCTTCCTTAATCCTTAACTGGTGATACCCTGATTGCAAATCAATTTTTGAGAATACCGTTGCTCCTTTCATCTGATCAAAGAGATCATCTATCCGTGGCATTGGGTACCTATTTTTCAAAGGAGATAACTATGCATTATGGAGTATAAGAACGAGAAGTTACCTAATGGCATTGGGATGTGATGTTTGGCTATATGTGATAAAGGGTTATGATGGAAACAAAGTTTACGCAAAAGTGGAAATGAAGGTGGACTAAATATAAACATGACTTTTATAAATAAAGAAGTTCAAAAGTTAGGTGGAAGTGGAGTTTACGTAAAAGATGAGTAAATATGAAAGTGGAATAAAGAAAAAAGGTAAAAGTGAAATTGGATTAAAGAAAAAGGTAAAAGTAAAAGTGGAGTTAAAGAAAAAGGGAAAAAGTGAAAGAGCACATGGTATTTGCAAACCATGGTAGTATTTAACTATGGTAAAGTAAAAAGTGAATTAAATCATGATAGTCAAAATCTATTGACCCAATTGAAAACATGACTAAACGATCTAAAAGTCACAATGGTTCATTGACATTGCATTAATTAAAATAATATGATTAATATCTTATATTGAAAAGGCACATACTTATAATGAAGAGACACATTCCTATATTGAAGAGGTGTAGTTGTTCAGTTGTACATGACCATTGGAAGACTATATAAACGAAAATTATTGTTGAAAGAGGGTGTGTCTCCATGCTTGAAATATGAAAATCAATAATAGTGTCAGAGGCCAAGAAAGAGAATGAAGATATGCAACAGAATCCAAAGAAGATTATGAAGATTTGAAGATTGAAGTACTTATCACAAAGACGGAGGTTGGGTGGTGCTAGGGCAGGTTGGAGCCTGCAAAGGAGGTTGTAGCCTCCTTCTAGTTGAATCTGGTAAACCAAGGTGTTGTAACATATTTTCAGTTATAGCTGAATAAACTAGGGAGTTGGTGCTTCCCTCCAGTCGATGCTGGTAAAATCTAAGGGGTTGCAGCCTCCTTCTAGTTTCTGCTAGTAAAACAGAGAATTGGTGTTTCCTTTGAGTTGGAGCTTATAGATTAAATGTAATCTTTATTGAAAATAAGAAGAAGATTTATGAAGTTGGGTTTTCCACGTTTAAATTCTGTGTACTATACATTTTTGTTAATCATTTGTTTTGATCTGATAAAATTAATAATTAAGTGGTTTTAAATTGTTGAAAATGATAATACCGATTCACCACCCCTCTCATTATTAAACAATATTCTAACAATTAGTATCATATCGGTTTCCTTCATCAAAGTCTAATCATTGGAAGGAAGATTCTAAGAAACCACAATGGATCAACAAGAGGATATGTCCTCAAACAAAGCTCCACTATTCAAAGGAAATAACTATGCATTCTGGAGTATAAGAACGAGAAGTTACCTAATGGCATTGGGATGTGATGTCTGGCTATCTGTGATAAAGGGTTATGATGGAAACAAAGTTTACGCAAAAGTGGAAATGAAATTGGACTAAATATAAACATGACTTTTATAAATAAAGAAGTTCAAAAGTTAGGTGGAAGTGGAGTTTATGTAAAAGATGAGTAAATATGAAAGTAGAATAAAGAAAAAGGTAAAAGTGAAATTTGATTAAAGAAAAAGGTAAAAGTAAAAGCGGAGTTAAAGAAAAAGGGAAAAAGTGAAAGAGCACATGGTATTTGCAAACCATGGTGGTATTTAGCTATGGTAAGGTAAAAAGTGAATTAAATCATGATAGTCAAAATCTATTGACCCAATTGAAAACATGACTAAACGATCTAAAAGGAACAATGGTTCATTGACATTGCATTAATTAAAATAATATGATTAATATTTTATATTGAAAAGACACATACTTATAATGAAGAGATACATTCCTATATTGAAGAGGTGCAATTTTTCAGTTGTACATGACCATTGGAAGACTATATAAACGGAATTTTTTGTTGAAAGAGGGTGTGTCTACATGCTTGAAATATGAATATCAATAATAGAGTCAGAGGCCAAGAAATAAAATGAAGATATGTAACATAATCCAAAGAAGATTATGAAGATTGAAGTACTTATCACAAAGACAGAGGTTGGGTGGTGCTAGGGCAGGTTGGAGTCTGCAAATGAGGTTGTAGCCTCCTTCTAGTTGAATTTGGTAAACCAAGGTGTTGCAACATATTTTCAGTTATAGTTGAATAAACTAGGGAGTTGGTGCTTCCCTCCAGTCGATGTTGGTAAAATCTAGGAGGTTGCAGCCTCCTTCTAGTTTCTGCTACTAAAACAAAGAATTGGTGTTTCCTTTGAGTTGGAACTCATAGATTAAATGTAATCTTTATTGAAAATAAGAAGAAGATTTGTGAAGTTGGGTTTTCCACGTTCAAATTCTGTGTACTATACCTTTTTGTTAATCATTTGTTTTGATCTGATAAAATTAATAATTAAGTGGTTTTAAATTGTTGAAAAATGATAATAGCGATTCACCCCCCCTCTCATTATTAAACAATATTTCAACAATTAGTATCATATCAGTTTCCTTCATCAAAGTCTAATCACTGGAAGGAAGATTCTAAGAAACCACAATGGATCAACAAGAGGAGATGTCCTCAAACAAAGCTCCACTATTCAAAAGAGATAACTATGCATTCTGGAGTATAAGAACGAGAAGTTACCTAATGGCATTGGGATGTGATGTTTGGTTATTTGTGATAAAGGGTTATGATGGAAACAAAGTTTACACAAAAGTGGAAATGAAAGTGGACTAAATATAAACATGACTTTTATAAATAAAGAAGTTGAAAAGTTAGGTGGAAGTGGAGTTTACGTAAAAGATGAGTAAATATGAAAGTGGAATAAAGAAAAAAGGTAAAAGTGAAATTGGATTAAAGAAAAAGGTAAAAGTAAAAGTGGAGTTAAAGAAAAAGGGAAAAAGTGAAAGAGCACATGGTATGTGCACATGGTATTTGCAAACCATGGTGGTATTTAGCTATGGTAAGGTAAAAAGTGAATTAAATCATGATACTCAAAATCTATTGACCCAATTGAAAACATGACTAAACGATCTAAAAGGTACAATGGTTCATTGACATTGCATTAATTAAAATAATATGATTAATATCTTATATTGAAAAAGGCACATACTTATAATGAAGAGATACATTCCTATATTGAAGAGGTGCAATTGTTCAATTGTACATGACCATTGGAAGAATATATAAACGAAAATTCTTGTTGAAAGAGGGTGTGTCTCCATGCTTGAAATATGAATACCAATAATAGAGTCAGAGGCCAAGAAAGAAAATGAAGATATGCAACATAATCCAAAGAAGATTATGAATATTTGAAGATTGAGGTACTTATCACAAAGACGAAGGTTGGGTGGTGCTAGAGCAGGTTGTAGCCTGCAAAGGAGGTTGTAGCCTCCTTCTAGTTGAATCTGATAAACCAAGGTGTTGCAACATATTTTTAGTTATAGCTGAATAAACTAGGGAGTTAGTGCTTCCCTCCAGTCGATGCTGGTAAAATCTAGGGGTTGCAGCCTCCTTCTAGTTTCTGCTAGTAAAACAGGGAATTGGTGTTTCCTTTGAGTTGGATCTCATACATTAAATGTAATCTTTATTGAAAATAAGAAGAAGATTTGTGAAGTTGGGTTTTCCACGTTTAAATTCTGTGTACTATACATTTTTGTTAATCATTTGTTATGATCGAATAAAATTAATAATTAAGTGGTTTTAAATTGTTGAAAAATGATAATACTGTTTCACCCCCCTTCTTATTATTAAACAATATTCCAACAATTAGTATCATATTGGTTTCCTTCATCAAAGTCTAATCACTGGAACGAAGATTCTAAGAAACCACAATGGATCATCAAGAGGAGATGTCCTCAAACAAAGCTCCACTATTCAAAGGAGATAACTATGCATTCTGGAGTATAAGAACAAGAAGTTACCTAATGGCATTGGGATGTGATGTCTGACTATCTGTGATAAAGGGTTATGATGGAAACAAAGTTTACGCAAAAGTGGAAATGAAAGTGGACTAAATATAAACCTGACTTTTATAAATAAAGAAGTGGAAAGGTTAGGTGGAAGTGGAGTTTGTGTAAAAGATGAGTAAATATGAAAGTGGAATAAAGAAAAAAGTAAAAGTGAAATTGGATTAAAGAAAAAGGTAAAAGTAAAAGTGGAGTTAAAGAAAAAGGGAAAAAGTGAAAGAGCACATGGTATTTGTAAACTATCGTGATATTTAGCTATTGTAAGGTAAAAAGTGAATTAAATCATGATAGTCAAAATCTATTGACCCAATTGAAAACATGACTAAATGATCTAAAAGGCACAATGGTTCATTGACATTGCATTAATTAAAATAATATGATTAATATCTTATATGGAAAAGACACATACTTATAATGAAGAGATACATTCCTATATTGAAGAGATGCAATTGTTCAGTTGTACATGACCATTGGAAGACTATATAAACAAAAATTCTTGTTGAAAGAGGGTGTGTCTTCATGCTTGAAATATGAATATCAATAATAGAGTCATAGGCCAAGAAAGAAAATGAAGATATGCAACAGAATCCAAAGAAGATTATGAAGATTTGAAGATTGAAGTACTTATCACAAAGACAGAGGTTGGGTGGTGCTAGGGCAGGTTGGACCCTGCAAAGGAGGTTGTAGCCTCCTTCTAGTTGAATCTGATAAAACAAGGTGTTGCAACATATTTTCAGTTATAGCTGAATAAACTAGGGAGTTGGTGCTTCCCTCCAGTCGATGCTGGTAAACTCTAGGGGGTTGCAACCTCCTTCTAGTTTCTGCTAGTAAACCAGGGAATTGGTGTTTCCTTTGAGTTGGAGCTCATAGATTAAATGTAATCTTTATTGAAAATAAAAAGAAGATTTGTGAAGTTGGGTTTTCTACGTTTAAATTCTGTGTACTATACCTTTTTGTTAATCATTTGTTTTGATCTGATAAAATTAATAATTAAGTGGTTTTAAATTGTTGAAAAATGATAATACCGATTCACCCCCCCTCTCATTATTAAACAATATTCCAACAATTAGTATCATATCGGTTTCCTTCATCAAAGTCTAATCACTGGAAGGAAGATTCTAAGAAGCCACAATGGATCAACAAGAGGAGATGTCCTCAAACAAAGCTCGACTATTCAAAGGAGATAACTATGCATTCTGGAGTATAATAACGATAAGTTACCTAATGGCATTGGGATGTGATGTTTGGCTATCTGTGATAAAGGGTTATGATGGGAACAAAGTTTACGCAAAAGTGGAAATGAAAGTGGACTAAATATAAGCATGACTTTTATAAATAAAAAAGTTGAAAGTTAGGTGGAAGTAGAGTTTACGTAAAAGATGAGTAAATATGAAAGTGGAATAAAGAAAAAAGTAAAAGTGGGGTTAAAGAAAAAGGGAAAAGGGGAAAAAGTGAAAGAGCACATGGTATTTGCAAACCATGGTGGTATTTAGCTATGGTAAAGTAAAAAGTGAATTAAATCATGATAGTCAACATTTATTGACCCAATTGAAAAGATGTCTAAATGATCTAAAAGGCACAATGGTTCATTGACATTGCATTAATTAAAATAATGTGATTAATATCTTATATTGAAAAGGCACATACTAATAATGAGAGATATATTCATATATTGAAGAGGTGCAATTGTTCAGTTGTACATGACCATTGGAAGACTATATAAACGAAAATTATTGTTGAAAGAGGGTGTGTCTCCATGCTTGAAATATGAATATCAATAACAGAGTCAGAGGCCAAGAAAGAAAATGAAGATATGCAACAAAATCCAAAGAAGATTATGAAGATTTGAAGATTGAAGTACTTATCACAAAGACGAAGGTTGGGTGGTGCTAGGGCGGGTTGGAGCCTGCAAAGGAGGTTGTAGCCTCCTTCTAGTTGAATTTGGTAAACCAAGGTGTTGCAACATATTTTCAGTTATCGCTGGGTAAACTAGGGAGTTGGTGCTTCCCTCCAGTCGATGCTGGTAAAATCTAGGGGGTTGCAACCTCCTTCTTGTTTTTGCTAGTAAAACAGGGAATTGGTGTTTCCTTTGAGTTGGAGTTCATAGATTAAATATAATCTTTATTCAAAATAAGAAGAAGAATTGTGAAGTTGGATCTTCCACGTTTAAATTCTGTGTCCTATACCTTTTTGTTAATCATTTGTTTTGATCTGATAAAATTAATAATTAAGTGGTTTTAAATTGTTGAAAAATGATAATACCGATTCACCATCCCTCTCATTATTAAACAATATTCCAACAATTAGTATCATATAGGTTTTCTTCATCAAAGTCTAATCACTGGAAGGAAGATTCTAAGAAACCACAATGGATCAACAAGAGGAGATGTCCTCAAACAAAGCTCCATTATTCAACGGAGATAACTATGCATTTTGGAGTATAAGAATGAGAAGTTACCTAATGGCATTGGGATGTGATGTCTGGCTATCTGTGATAAAGGGTTATGATGTACCAGAAACCGCTCTTTCAGACACAACTGCAAAGAAAAATTGCAATGATAATTAAAGAGATGTAAATGCAATTTTGGGTGGATTAACAAGTAACGTATTAGTCAAAGTCATGCATTGTAAATCAACAAAATATATTTGGAAGAAACTACAAATTATCTATGAAGGAGATGTCAAATTTAAGAAAGCAAAGCTTCAAACGTACAAATGACAGTTTGAAATCTTGAAGATGAAAGAAGAAGAAAACATTGCAGAATATCTTCTAAGAGTAGATGAAATTGTCAACACAATCAGAGGACTAGGAAAATAATTAGATGACAAAATAGTAGTCCAAAAGATACTAAGAATACTCCCAATGATATATGATCCCAAAGTATCTACCTTGGAAGATCGAGAGAATCTTGACAAACTCACAATGGATGAACTACATGAGATTATCATAGCCTATGAAATGAGAACATGACAAGAAAAACCTTCAAAAGGTGAAACAACCTTCAAAGTCTCAAAGGAACTAAAAACCATGAACATGTATCGAATGAAATAAAATCAGACAAATCCGATGAGGAAGAATAAAACTTAATTAAAAAACTTAAGAAAGGATCTGGCAAATACAAAGGGAAGTTACCTTTCAAATCCTTCAACTCTGGAAAAATTGGACTCTTTGCTTCCAAATGTCCTTATCCCAAGGAAAAAGATAGCGATGATGAAGAAGCTTACAATTAGAAAGAACATAAAAAGAGTAAATCCCAACACAAAAAGAAAATCTATAAGAAAATGAAAAACTTTTTATCTAAATAAGACAGTATCTCATCTGAAATGAGTGAAGATGACGATACACAGGTTCTATTTATGGGAATTGAAACTCAAACTTACACTACTGAAGATATAGAAGGAATAAATTCCAAATGTTGAAGGATAAGTTGATCTTGAAGGAGAACTCATTAGTGCCCTTGAAGAACTAAGAAGATATAGAAGGAAGAACAAATCATTAAAATAACAACTATTAGATTATATGGAAGAACAAAAATCAAGAGAAGACGAAGTTTCAAAAAGCATCAAGAAAATAGAACAAATCATTGTTGATTTAAAAACTCAACTACAAGAAGCTAAAAGAATTGAAGAAATCTTAAGTAAATGACTTAATGACAAGGAACAAAACTGTGAAAAGTTAGAGGCTGAAATAGTTCTTCTAAGAAGGAAACTTGAAAAAGGCACTAATCTTTCAAAGTTTGAAAGTAGTTCAAAACTATTGGATGACATCCTTAACAACCAAAGACCATCAAGTAATAAGGTTGGACCGGGTTATGATCACATGGAAACTAACAAAGGCTTAAAATCTGAAATAAAAAAAGTGATAAAAATCCAAAGACTTATGCAACTACCCTTCAGAGCTCCTTCAAAAGAGAAAAGAACCAGATAAAGACTGACTCTACTCAACAGAGATATGCACTCTCTCCAAAAAGAAATGAGTACAGAAGAAATACTACTCCAAGAAGAACTCCTCCACAAAGGTATCAACAACTATTTCTTGGCTACTGTTTTTCTTCTCATAATTTTGAGCATAAAACATTAAACTGTAAATCTTATAAAAATAACTATCATAAAAATGCTCAAGGATATGGCCATAGGAACAACAAGTCTAGTAGCAATCAAAGGAGTAGAAACTATAATTCATTTTCTACACTACTATATTACAACATCGAATGTTACAAATGTAACAATTATGGTCATAAAGCTAGTAATAGAAATTATTAGAATCTACCACGAAGACAAATACTTCAAATTTTCTAAAAGAAAAACATAAGAATATATGGAAAGAAAAATAAAAGGAAACAAAATGTAAGCTAGCATTGTATGCCAAAGATAAAAGAAGTCAATGGTATGTCGACAGTGGGTGTTCAAAACATATGACATGAGATCAAAACAAATTCCTCATCCTAAAAAAGGAGAATAAAGGAAAGGTTACATTTGGAGATGATGCCTCTGCCAAAATACTTGGTAAGGGGACAGTCAATCTGGTAAATGACAAAACTAAAGCAGAAAATGTTCTATTAGTTGAAAATTTGAAACCTAATCTCCTTAGTGTGAGCCAAACATGATCAGGGACACATTCTCATTTTTTACTCTAAAAAATGTGAGATTATAAAAGAATACTCTAGAAAAATAGTAGCTACTGTAACAAGGACACCAATGATCTGTAGGATCTTTTAATGACTATGGTTGAGTTTTAATTTTGCATGCGTTAATTAACCATTTGAGAAACTTAGTGAAAGAATGAGGAAAGAAGAGGAATTATGACAGCCATATACACATTTGTAGATCTAAAATGAAATAATAAACAACAAACCATAACACGCA
>JASDQU010310145.1:10461-22685 GCA_032191745.1 Picea mariana
CCCTTGTTGTATGATGTTGTTGAAAATTTTTGTGATGTGAGGTGGAATAATTTTTAAGCCCCACTTTAGATACTCTGCTTGGAGTTCATCTAAGTCTTTTTGCTTTTCCAACACCCAACCTCTTGATACCCATCTCTACCTCTTGCACTGTGAAGAGTTTTGTGTTTCTGTTGACCAAGGGGGGAGGGTCGACCTTGGGATCCTGCTCATACAGTTGTCTAGTATAGCCAAACCATTTAGAAGTTGTAATGTTGTTTTCAGTTTGCACCTTTTTCGGTTGGAGCTCCTTCCATAATAGTTTGGGGTTATTTTTCCCAAGGAATATTAGTTCTTCTCTCCTCAAAACCATGAAATCGACCTTTTTCTTTCTTACTATCTGCTTGTAAGCTTTGAGCTTTATGTTATCCTTGTCTGATTCCTTCCACCTTCTCCTTGCCTTTTTGCATTCCTCGTTGAACCAAGCATTAACCGGAAAACAATTTGTTTCAGACCTCCTAATTTTTGCTCTTTTGCACTCAACAAGTGCGCTTTGAATTAAATGTGTTAATTTGTGACTATGAAGGCCACGAAATGAGATTCCCTCCTTCTCTAAGAGCCCCTCTAACGTTTTTTTGAAGGTATTACAATTCTCTGGAGTCAAAAGAATTATTCCATTTGGATGATTTTGTTGGACACACTGAGTGTTTGACCCTAATTGCTTCTTTCCAGTGCAAGAGAAACTTAAATATATTGGCTTGTGATCTAATTTTAAGTCCCAAATTTGATATCCAATCAACACTTCCTCCATTTCCCCACACAAACTATGCGAGCAAATTGCATAATCTACTACACTTGCTCCATTGTAAGTATTTCAAGTGAAATTAGCAAACTTTTCCCATCTAGTCAAACCATTAGAAATAACTAAATCGAAAGCCACACATAGCGTAAGCAATTGTTCTCCAAAGAGATTGTTGCCTTTATCCTCTGAAATTTGTTCCCACTGATGATTACTCTCTTCTGTAACCCAAATAAGATCACCATCTTCTTTGCAACAAAGAATGCTATCTTGTTATGAGTTTAGATGTATAGGGTTGACAACTAGGGTCAAAATTGTCGTGACACTTTTAAATGGAAAATGCATTTTATTTTCAAGAAATCCTTGGCAGCATAGAGTGTTGGAAATACAACGAATAGATAAGATATTGTAATTCAGTGAAGCAGAGCTTCTTCTATTGGTGTTCAATGGATTCCATTTGGATATGGGAAAGTTTTTTAGGGGGCAAGGAGTTCAAATCACTAATCTGAGAGTAAGAGGCATGAGGTAGGAATGTAAGACGCATAAGGTTGGTTGGCCCCGCCCGGGATCTCTTCATGGACGAGATATGGACGGGGTTGGACAGCTCAACAACCTTCCAAATTGTGAAAGACTTATYGATGAAAGTGTASGTTCGAGGAGGGGATCGATATACGTTCAATTTCAGAATGACTATGAAATCAAAAGTGGGGACTATGGTTGGGTCATTCGGTCTGATTGTAGCTTGAGGTTGTAGCAGCAGTGATGTTAATAGTTGGTTCTAACTGTGGACATTTATAGCTCTCGCTCACTCGATGTAAAGGCGATGAGATAATATAATATGAATAAATGTCGAGGCTAAGTAGATTTTGAACCTCATTCTCTGGATTATTCCATGCAAATTTAAGGGATTTGTAGATTATTCCATGCAAATTTAAGGAAATTTGTACTTGTGAGACCATTTAGCTATCAAAGAATGGTATACTTTGGTAGAACCGTTAAGAATCTCAAATTTGAAACTTAAATCATGTGAGTGCCTAGCAACACGTTGCAAAAAAATGTGGATTTTGTCTTCTAGCAACACGTTGCAAAAAATATGGATTTTGTCCCAAGTGAATTTCAAATTTACCTAGTCTGACAAGAGAAAAATTGATGATGGTTAATTTATTTTCATGCCTCTCACTTCAAGTTTTATCCAAAATCATAAATGTCAAAATATTGTGTATATTAATTGTAAATTTTACTATCATAAATTTTATGTTGAGGAGATCCAATCTCCAWGCTCATGCTATGATGACTAGAAAACTTGGAAATCACACTCATAGAGCAAAGTTGGAGGCTGAAGTGAAGAAGACCCAAGCTAGAGCATTGGAATTTGGGTGCMTGTTTACTCCCTCAACTAACAMTGTCTAGGTCTCATCAACCGTAATGCCACTACTCTACCCCTACCTAGTTCTACAACAGATTTTCACTGAAAATTTACATAGTTAAATGTCAATTTGAAGKTTTTTGTATTTTGATATCTGTAAATAATGACRTGTAAATTTTTTATCCACATGTCAAATACTGATTAAAATAAAAAGAATTCTTGTGTGACATCAAATTCTTTCCAARGGTTTTCTTGATTGACAATCAARCTGAGTCAAAAAAAAATAGCCTAATATGGCCTTGACCTTTTTTTCGTATTTGTCAAATTTTCTCACCTTAATTAATTTGTAATAAATATTATTTTTAGATATTTATTTATTACTTTATTTTAAGATTTGTATATTACTTTTATTGTCCCGTAAAGTAAATGTGATTTTGGATCATGAATCAAACTTATATGCCCTGACTTTTTGAGTTTTTGCATAGTAATTAAAGTAATACCATCACGTAGCGGTATAAAACAATAACAAGTCTCCATAAGCCAATTATGTTTTTAATTTACCTTGCATATCCAATACAAATTCAATTCTGTGGCAGGAACTAGAAAGATCGTAGCTTATTGTTTCATTTTGTATCCTTATTACGAAAAGAAGTTTTCTAAGGATTAAAATTTTGGGGGGCATTGGGTAATTTGGAAAGGTAGTTGTTTATTTATTTTATCAAATATATATATATATATATATATTTGGAATTAGATTTTTGTTGTTTAAAATTCATTTTTGAATATAAAAATGGATTCAATATATTAATTTTTTTTTTAAATGTTTAAATTTTATAAAAATAATCACTCAAATCTATAAATCTAATAATTTCTAATTAGATTTCAAACAAATATCCCTAAAACAAATCATCATTTAATAAAAATTTCACTAAAATACAACCTTGTAAATAAATAAAGTTAAAGTCAGCACTGCCTAAGGCACCTTAGGCCGGTACATTTTCCGCGTCTCAATTAAAGTTTGGGGGCATTGGGTAACCCCTCGAAATGAAGTCGGCCAGCCCGAAGGCAAAAGTGAGGCTGGTACATTTTCTGCCTCGTCAGAATATCTCTCAATTACGAAACATCTCATGTACGTTTTTAATTAACAACTCAAACATCTCATGCACGATTTTTATGAACAGAATTGAATCTTACATTTTTTTTTTTTTATTTACAAAATTGAATCTTACATTTTTTTTTTTTATTTACAAAATTGAATCTTACATTTTCTATTTACAAAATTGAATCTGGTTGGAAAAGTTTATAATTTTTTATTTATATAGATCTAATTACTTTTCAATAATTATTTTCCTAACCATTAAATGACGGTGCAGAGGTCAATACTTACTTTTCTCAACCATTTAAGTTCTAAATACAATTATATTCAATTATTTTTCAATAATTATTTTTACTAAAAGTTTTTGTCATAATTATTTTTTAATTAATATTCTCAACCCCTTAAACTATATCAAATTTAAATTCAAATACTTTTCAATAATTATTTTTCTAAACTACATTTCAATAATTCCAACGTTCTAAATTACTTTTAGATAATTATTTTTCCCAACCACTAAAAGTGGATCCAATTAATTTCCAATTACTTCCCATAGTTATTTTTCTCAACCCTCACCTAGATCCAATTACTTTCCAACAATTATTTTCCAAATTAGATCCAATTGCTTATTAAAAAGAAGCTATTCCTTACAACATGGTGTTAAACTAGACATTTACCTAGTATAATATGTAGCAATGGTTTTTTTCAAAACAACCAGTACATAGTTTAAGGAATTTGAAACAGGAAAATAGAAATGGATGACATCGTTGAGTTGTCTCTTTGTCTGAACCCTAAGAAGAGCAGTACAATGTATTGATCTTATCTGAACCCTAATAAGAGCAGCACAATGTCTTCATCTTATCTTTTGATTGACCCTCCACCAGTTCTGTGTTAGGTCCATCCATCGACCTGAGCAAATGACAGTTCCGTGTTAGATCCATCAACCGACCTAAACAGTTTCTCGGATAGGATAAGAGACAGGACAGATGCCTACTTTCGCACTAAACAGTTTCTCGGTTTCACTTTTCAGTGCATGTATAGAGGTGGGTATACTATCCCGTTATTATCATCAATCAATCTTGGGGCCAACTTTGGTTTATATGGATTTTATAGGCACATTTAAAGACATTCTCAAATGTGATTTGGGTTGTTTTGTTCCTTTTGATAAAAGGTGTTTTTCCTTCTAGTATAAAGGAGATGTATAATTATTTTTTGTGTGCAACATGGAGTTGATACATTTAAAAAAAAATTAATAACAAAAAAAACATTTTCAATATTATTATAAATAAGATCCATCTTAAATAAAATAATCCTATATCAACTCTAGAGTCTATGTATAAAAAAATTGAAACAAAAAAAAGTGATTGAAAGTAAAAACATTATGATTTCAATGCTTAATATGATTGGACATGTGGTATTTAAAAAGATATTAACAAAAATAATTTCAATGTGGGCCATAAATAAAATATTCATGTGTTCACCTATTGGGAGTTATGGTTTCCCTTTGGGGAGAGCCTCCCTTGCCCCAGAAAATATTTTAACATCCAACTTAAGTAAATTAATTTTATATCAGCATTCAATTTTAAGTAAAATAATTTTATGTCAACTTTATATGGACAGGATGCTTTCTACTTGAATGAAATTGAAGTAATCTAAGAAAATCTTATTTAGAACATGGGAACTTTCTACTTGAATGAAATTGAAGTAATCTCTAACCTTCTTATTACCTTCTTAAGGTTCAAAAGACTAAGTGTCTCAGTCGTCATCGTCATCACATTTATATGTGTGTGTGTGTGTGTGTGTGTGAGAGAGAGAGAGAGAGAGAGAGAGAGAGAGATGATGATGATGATGATGATGATGATGATTAGCGCCCATTGAGACCAACTGGTTTGTGTGTTTGTGTGTGTGTGTGGGTGGGTGTGTGTGTGAGAGAGAAGGAGAGATGATGATGATGATGATTAGCGTCCATTGGGACCAATTGGTCTATTGGACCTTAAGAAGGTAAGAGATTACTTCGATTTCTGTAGAATTCTATGTCTATGCTCAAAAAACATTGAGATAAGCATTCCAATATCACTATAGTTTTGATGACTTAGGAGGTTAGAAAGGTCTATGTTGTGGAAAATACTTTTAAATTGGGATCTAATATATGTATGTGTAGGGAAAGAAAAGAGGATTTTTTTTTCATCTTCTACTTGCTTCGTGTCACAAAGTCGACAGATTCTTTCATCCCATATTGTTTTGAGAGTTATCGAACACCTAGTTTCACTATGTAGCTTGTGAGAGCTTGTTCTTCTTTTACCAATGTTGATAATATTTTTCATGATGACTTCTTCTTCTACTCCCCAATGATTTATCCAATATTTGACATTTTTATGTTATCCCTGCTTGAGCCTCTGATGATTTTAACTAAAGTTTGTAGCAATTTTGGGACTAGAGTTTGAAGCAATTTTGGGGAGTCTCTTGTCATTGATGTTCTTTATCTTGTTCTTGTGTGTTAGGTATCTAATCATAGAATTTCTCTCAATGAAGGAAATTCTTGCTTATATGAGGAGGACATGATATGGTGTATTGCCGTTAATTTTGAGATTATAAGTTATAAAATTTTTTTGGATATATATAACAATTGAAAGTAAAAAAATTCTTATGTTTAAAACATTTGAATGGTGGATTGAGTATGAGGGGGATGTCCAATTCCTTTAGTGATAAACATGGAGTTGACATGTGGTGTGCGTGTGTGTCTATAAAGAACCAACATAAATCCATCTTAACTCTGCATCTCGTATACTCCTAGAGACATCAAATTCTTCGGGATGCAAACATTTCTTCAAGTTTTGTACTCTAAAAAACTTTACATTTGGATGAATTTGATGCCTCTCGATGAATAATAGATTCAGAGTTAAAATGAATGTAAGCTGATTTAAAATACTTAATAACAATTAAATTTGCAATAAAAATTTCTTACTTATTATCATAAATGATGAATTTTTAATCTAGAAAATAAATAATTTTCATTGCAATTTGTTTTGATCATTTTGTTCTCATTATTGTTAATAATGATTTTGGAGAGATCCTTATGTTTTTATCATTTAGGTCATAAAATACAATGCTCAATATTGTGTTGCTAAAATAGTTAAACATATGAACTAAGAAACCACTATTTCTATTATGAGATTGTTCATGTCGTGTAATATATTATTATGACAAATGGGAAAATTAACTGCTATGACATTATCGGGTAGAGTAAATAAAAGTATTTATTATGATTATATAAGCGGCTTAAATTCTGTTTGGAATTTGGGGATTATAAATTGAAAGATAACTTCCAAAAATATATGTATTTATGGATTTTTAGAGAAGACATTTAAGTGACATTGGATTCTTTTAGTTGTGTATTATTTTTAAAGATCCACAACTTTTAGTAAAAAAACTGCCACTTCAATGTGAATGTTAGACAACATTAAATAGATATGGTTTTTTTTATTAAACTTCAAATTTATTTTGAAAAATCTTCTTTTTATCTTTATATTTATTTTGAAAAATTCAAAGTTTTTAGTAAAGAAATTATCACTTCAATTTTTTAATAAATTTGTTGATAAATTCATACATCAATTTAGTATTTAATTTAGGAGTAATTTTAACATTAAATTATTATTGTCATTATTATTATTATAATATTTACATTTGTCTCATATATTATGAACAATTTGAATAAATTTGGTGATAAATTCATACATCAATTTAGTATTTAGTTTAGGAGTAATTTTAACATTAAATTATTATTATCATTATTATTATTATAATATTTACATTTGTCTCATATATTATGAACAATTTGAGTGAGTCTAATGGTTAAGAACATGTGTTTCCTCTTAAGGTAACTTACCCATGACCCTAAAAATAGATTGTTATTATTATATTATTTCAAACAAAATTATCCCTTTATAATTCTAAATAAAATTATTTAATTTTTAGAAATTTTATTTAAAATTTCAAAATTTTAAATAAAGTTATTTGATTTTTAAATATTTTACTTAAAATTTTGAAGTTATAAGTTTTTTAAGGTTAAGATTATATTAAGATTATGTAATTGGTTTAATAATTCCAATGGGATGATATTGTTAAGATTGTGTAACTTCTTTATATTATAAGATGGAGAGGTCCATTTTCTTGCAAACAAAAGAGCCTCATATATGGGTTTGATATGTGACTTGACCATAACCTCTTCTTTCTTATTATTAGTCAATGTCATAGGGACTATAACATTCAATACAACATTGAATGACTATTAGATCTTGTGTTGACTTTAAATTTTCTTTACATTTCCGATGTCTAACATAGGAAAGTGTCAATAATACTTTTATTTTGATTAAAATAAATTAAAAAAACATTTTTTCTACCATATCATTGGCCTTCCACTTTCACTTCTTATTGCAGAGATGACAACAGAGTGGATTAACACTTCTTCCATCCCTCATCCCTATGTGAAGTCTTAAATGCCAAGGTAGGGAAATCGTTCTTCACCTGCAAGGGAAATCCTAAAACATCTTGAGTTTCATAGGCTCAAGATATTCACTAGCCCCGATGTTAATAACATGATGGTAAAGAGTGTCATATCTTTCACCACTATTTTGCAATAGATTCTATGTAACTTCTTTGGACAATAAAGTGTTATAAATATTTATACTTCTGCCATCCCTCATCCCTATGTGAAGTCTTAAATTCAGAGGCAGGGAAATCATCCTTCACTACTTGGAAAATCTTGAGAAATCCTGAAGATATGGGATCAAGATCTACACTAGCCCCGGTGTTAATAACACGATGCTAAAGAGTGTCATTTATCTCACCACTATTCCATAATAGATTCTGAGAAATTGTTCTGGATGATATCTATCCCTCACGGATAAAGAACTTTCTAGGCATTTAGAAAACAATGTTTTTTCTTTTGCTTTGTGAGATTATAGAAACATAGGAAGGGCACTTTCTGCAAATTTTATGATATCTCCATCACTATCTTGAAATAGTAAATTGTAGGATTCATCTTTGATCTGTCGACTGAAGAAGTCTGTTTATCGCCTCAAGTAGGCCCCGAGGGCATGGTATGTCAAGATGGACTCCTACTTGCTAACACAAAACTTTGTACATTGTAAGTCAGACCCAAATGTTTACATGCTCAGGAGGACTGATTCACTTCTACTCCTAATTATGTATGATTTGTTGATAACTAGTTGCTCGACTTCAATGATTTTTGTAGTCAAAAGGATTCTACATGACAGGTTCTTGATGACGGACAAGGGTCCTCTACATTTCTTCCTTCAACTCGAGACTAGTGAGGATGCATCAGGAATCAAACTGTATCAATCCAAATATGCACAAGACCTCCTTGAGATATTTCACATGATTGAATGCAATTCTTCCCTGACTCCTTTTGTATCAAGAGTCATACCTGAGGATGGCGGGGACACTCCACTGGTTGAAATCACATTGTACAGAAAACTAGTGGGGAGCTTGTTATATCTCACACACTCCATACCAGAACTCTCTTATGTAGTTGGAGCAGTCTCTAGGTTCATACAGGAGGCACATGAGATAAATTGGAAGGATGCAAAGCACATCCTTCTATACGTACAAGGCACCATCACCTTTAGGATGCAATATGCAACAGACTCTACACTGGAACTCATCGGGTTCACTGATTATGAATGGGTGGGGGTATCATTGATCGCAAGTCCACATCAGGGTACTTACTCAGTCTTGGTTCCAGGCCTATCTGTTGGTCTTGCAAGAAGCAGGTTGGTATTACTCTATCTTCAGCTGAGGCAGAATACAAAGGGATAGTTAACATAACCATTTAGGCTATGTGGATACAACATTTTCTCACTAAGTTGGGAATTCAATTTCATCAGTCGATCATCATCCGGTGTGACAACTAGAGCACTCTGAAGTTTTGGAGAGATCCAATTCAAAGGTAGCGGATGAAGCACATCAAGATCCACATGCACTACATCCAAGACTTAGTACATGAGAGGATCATCGACCTTCATTTATTTCCTTCAGCAGGATAGATTGCATACATCTTCACCAAGACCTTCACTAAGCAAAATTTTCATTCTCTGAGCAATCCTCTTGGAGTGAAGGACACAATTGCCTAGCAATTGTTGGTTCCTCTGTGTTTACATACATTTTACTTTGAGGGGACGTTTTTCCCATGAGTTTTTCCCTCTTTCCTCTTTTATTTAAGTGTATCTTTTGTATTTGGGTACCTAACATGACCTCGTTGTCGGGACCCATTCTTTATTTTCACCATAGTGATGTTCAGAGGGGCTGTTGGAGATACTTCACACACACCTAGGATTTATTTTTCCTAAGGCTTTTCCTATGTTTATTAGTTATTATTCAGTTTCCTATAGTTTAGGGACAATATTCCCCTAGGATAATATTCTCTTTAGGTCACACTTTAGTTTGATGAATTGAGTGGCGTCTAGAAGCCACATTGGGATCATCACCATGCACTATCGGGATCATCACCATATAATGCACATTTTCCTTAGGATTATCACAAGACTAGCGCATTACTCATGATTCCCTGATATCCTCCTCACTTCCTTTGTTTCAGTCAATTAACTGAAGACTGAGAGACTAGTTAACTCAGACTAGGTGGTAGCTCTCTTTTGTAACTGCCTGAGAGACTAGACTAGGTGGCATTTTACTCCCATAAATGTTGGTGTGTGTCCAGATCACTATAGGCCACCACTATGGCGCATTGAATTCTCCTCCAGTGTGCATTAGTTGAGTTATACATAGTATATCATGTGTAGATTATCATTCATTCATTTGATTAATGAGAATTCTTCTATTCTTTCTCTCCTTCTCTGTTCCCATATTTTCTCTGTAAATTGTGTATGTCATTCGCTAGCTAGATATATTCTATGAAGGTTCAACACATTTACATTTTTAGTGAGCTTGATTGGAGATTCATCCCCCATGAGGATAGGAGGACCATTGCATTTAGTCAAAGAAGATAAGATATCCTATGTGTCAGCCATATGGTGGGATGCACTTGAATCCACGATCAAGGCATCAGGTGAAGAGTGAACAACAACTAATGCATGATGATTACCTTTCAGAGCATGATCTTCTGGCTTCTTCTTGGCACCCTTAGGAATTTTATTCCTAAGGTTATTATTTTGAATAATCTAAGTCATAAGGTCTATTTTTTTCTTCATGCATGTGGATTTTGGATGGAATGCTCTATTGCAGTAGGTACACTTCTATCCTTTCTTGCCTTTTCCACTTTTGGATCCTGAGGAACCATTGAAGTTTGAAGTACCCTTCCTTTCACTTTCACTTTCACTTTGGATTTCTGATTTTGAGAATGACTGCCATCATCCGCATCAAGTGCATGTGATTTGGAGTTTTTTATTACACCCACTTTGATGACTTTATCTTGCTCCTAAATTAGGGCCTCAATGAAAGTATCCAAAGAGTGCATAGTCCAGGATGCTACGAAAATGAATCTATGAGTGTGAAATTTGGAATCAAAGACATAGTATTCTAGAATAAGTTTCAACAAAATGGTGAGAATCATTTTCTTTTATTCCTTTGATTTGTCGACCCTGCAATCCTTGAGTTGCAACAACAAATCCTTGTACTTTGTGAAGAAATCCTAGATGTTTTCAAAAAAAATTGGATCCAATGCAAGTAATTTGAACTCAAGTGTGTGGCATCTCATCTTATCTTGTTTCCCCAAGAGTCCTTCCATGATGGTCCAGATATCATTTGGAGTATTACAAGTTGATACATGAAACAACAACTCACGATACATGTGCATCCAGAGGGCTTCGTAATACTCATCCATTCTATTGAGGTATTTAGATTTTTCAATGGGTGATGTGGTTTTTGTTTCCCTAGCCATGGTAAACATGTACAATCATTTACCTCTAAGAAAAATCTCCATCTTTTGCTTCCATTCAAATTAGTTGTACGGGGTGAGAATTGTAGACGATGAAGACTCCATTCTCCATGTGTTCTTCAATATTCACTACTTGCAATTAAAAATGTTTGTTCTCCTTTTTCTTTGCAGCACGTGGTCTCTGATACCATGTAAAATGTGGTGAGTACCTGCACAAGAGATCTAGCTAGAATAAGAACAAATACAACTTGCAAAGGTAAGAAAACAAGAGAAAAATTGGAGACAAAAGAACGATAATTATCTTAACCAAATTAATGAATTATAAAATACACATGATATACTCTGCATAGCTCAACTAATGCACCGTAGTTGTTGTCTAGAGAGATATGGACACACTCGGGGAGTTATGGGAGTTAACTGCTAGGTAGTCCTAGTCCACTAGTCATGCAATCTTCAGTTAACTAGACATACCATAGTGAAATGAAGAGGATATCAAACACGCATAGGAATGTGCCTTCTTGGTGATGATCCCAAGGTAAGTGCTCATTACTAGTGATGATCCCTAGGTTATTTGGTGATAAAACCAAAGTTACCGTGAATGACTCCATTCCACTAGTCAACTAAGAGAATATTCTCCTAGAATGTAGGAGAGGATCCTAAAAATAGGAACCCATCAATAATGACTAATAAAACATAGGAAAATAAGGAAAAAATATCCTAGATGTGTGTAATATCTCCAAGAATATGTCCCCAATTTCCTAAAGCAGTTGCAGATTTGACTTTCTTCCTTTGCACTTGTTGTCCTTTAGACTATTTTTAGGGTTTTTCAGCTTGTTGGTCTGCACGTCCAAAGAGGTGGAGGCTCACTGCTGAAGGATGGGGCCGAAGGTTTCTTTTTCATTCTTGCAAAGAGCCCGATGAACCCTTTGAATATGGTTGAGGAAGATTGATTTGATATCTTGTCTCTAGAAAGCATGAACAATTCTTTGGGGATCAATGCCCTCCAATTCTGTGTCCTCTGGGACGGGATGGGTTATTATGAAATATTCCAAGGACAAGATGTCTAGAGGCTTCTCCA
>JASDQU010310145.1:30413-45506 GCA_032191745.1 Picea mariana
AGCCCGATGAACCCTTTGAATATGGTTGAGGAAGATTGATTTGATATCTTGTCTCTAGAAAGCATGAACAATTCTTTGGGGATCAATGCCCTCCAATTCTGTGTCCTCTGGGACGGGATGGGTTATTATGAAATATTCCAAGGACAAGATGTCTAGAGGCTTCTCCAAAATTTTAGGTCATTTGGCTTCCTTAGGGATAGAATCGACATAAGACGATTTCCAAGATTTTGGTTCATTGAAAGAGGGATCAGAGCGAAGATCCTCAAGCACCGATCCCAAGATCTCATAATTGTTCTTGGTAGAGGGTGTTTTGGACAGTGAAGGCATGAATTTTTGTCGTGATCTACGTCAGGTGGAAATCTTGGTAAAACCCTCATCTTTCACAAGATCCGACTTGGAAGGTTTTGGAGGATTGAGAAGAGGGTATCCCTAAAGAGAATTTTATTCTTGTGGAAATAACAACATCGAAAGGGAATGTATTTATAATCCAATGTTTGGATTGAGTTTGAATCCTTGTAACTTAGACATATGGAATCTGGAATAGGAACTAAGGCATTCATGTATATGCAGATCCTTGCATAGGCTATGTASTGGCCTTGCTTGGTAGCTTTCGGCCATTTTACATATGTACCCAAAGTATTGCCAATRCTAGMCATAATTTATTCATCCCAATACTCCTCYGGAAGAGAATAAAGTTTGACACARMCACRGGCATAAGTAAAATCCTCCTTGTCCGTGTTGAATTTTTCTATCCAATAGGGAAAATGCAACCCAACCGATCGAAAAAAATATGGTCCATTTTCAAAATTTGGCTCCCCAACCTCATGATTGCGGAATGTATCTGCCMAAAAAACCTTTGGAACCAAGCTTGAGGTSAAAGATATCCTAAGGTTTCCAAGGAGAGTTGATCGAGGCCATCATATCAAGCTATGTAGGCTAGAGTCCAAGAAATTTTCCTATTACARCAGGGCATGATCTTTCATATACTGCACACAACTTCCAACTCTCTATGATCTTATTTCATATTTCAGCATTTTTCCACCTTTGGGTATTCRTTGCCCARGTTTCCATTTGGGCTGCCCCCTTTSTGAGTGAAGCGGATCCTCCATGCTAATATCTGCATTGGGTATAGCTTCTGGTTCCCTCCGCTGCTCCACCGCRACATTAGAGGGRGTTGCATGGACGACTAAATGAACTCCCCGTGCTGCGCCTCAGAGAGATGATTTCAAAGACGGGGGCTGGTTCCATAGTCAGTCGAAACCAGGAGATCCCGAGTGATGAAACCCTAAGCGATCCAGAGCCGAATTGTTTTCATGGACATTAAAATACATATGCTTATTATCACAAGATTTTAAAATTAGTGAAACCCGAGCATGGATTTTTTTCTAAAGGCAAGTACTTGTCGCACTCTACATTCAAATTAACAAACACCGAAACCAAGATCCACCGCCAAGTCAAACCGCAAAGGAGATAAGCCCAAACCGAGTACTTACATGCGTGCCGTATCGAATCTTCAAGGAATCATGTGCCTATTTTAAAACGTGGAAGCTTGTCCCTCACAAATGTCGGAGAACCGCTGTAAAGACAAATATCTCAGACACATGTTTGCAGATTTGTGCGTTTAGATGCATAGGGTTGACAACTAGGTTCGGAATTCACGTGATGGTTTTAAATGGAAAATGCGTTTGCTTTTCAAGAAATCCTTGCCAGCATGGAGTGTTGGCAATACAACGGATAGATAAGAGATGGTAATTCAGTGAGGCAGAGCTTCTTCTAGTGGTGTTCAATGGATGCCATTTGGAGATGGGAAGGTTTGCTAGAGGCGAAGGAGTTCAAATCACTAATCTGAGAGTAAGAGGCATGAGAAAAGAATGTAAGAGGCATAAGGATGGTTGGCCCCGCCCGGGCTCTCTTCATGGACGAGATATAGACGGGGTTGGACAGCTCAACGACCTTCCAAATTGTGAAATACTTATTGATGAAAGTGTAGGTTCGAGGAGGGGATCGATGTAAGTTCAATTTCAGAATGACTGAAATCAAAAGCGGGGACTATGGTTGGGTCATTCGGTCTGATTGTAGCTTGAGGTTGTATCAGCATGAATGTTAATAGCTGGTGCTAACTGTCGACATTGGCAGCTCTCGCTGCCTCGATTTAAGGGCGATGAGATATTATAATATGAATAAACGTCGAGGCTAAGTAGCTTTTGAAACTCATTCTCTTGATTATTCCATGAAAATTTAAGGAAATTTCACGTGAGTGCCTAGCAACACGTTGCAAAAAATACAGATTTTGTCTTCTAGCAACACGTTGCAAAAAAATGGATTTTGTTTCTTCTTCTCCTACATATTTCGAATCAGGTTTGGAATTTGGAATTTCAAATTTACCGATGAGAAAAATTGACGAAGGTTTATTTATAACTTTATTTTTATCCAAAATTATAAATGTAAAAATATTTTGTATATTATGTGTAAATTTTACTGTCATAAATTTTATGTTGGGCAGATCCAATCTCCAAACTCTAGTGGAAGATTTGGAAATCACACAAACAGATAAAAGTTGGAGCCTTGGAATTTGGGTGTCCATTTCATCCCTTTAAATGTCCATTGACTCCCTCAACTAACATTGTCCAGGTCTCACCAACAATAATGCCAATGCTCTACCAGTCCTTAGTTCTACAAAAGATTTTGATGGAAAATCTGCATAATTAAACGTGAATTTGAGGTTTTTGGTATTTTGATTTTGTCAATAATGACATGTAGATTTCTTATCCACATATCAAATACAAGTTCAAATAAAAGATATGTCGTATGGAACTTCCGCATGGTTCCAAGGGTTTTCTTGATTGACAATCATACTACTCCTTTCCAATAAGAAATAGCCCTAAAATCACCTCAAATATTTTTTTATATTTGTTAAATTTTCTCACTTTAATTAATTTGTAATTTTTTTCATATTTGTCAAATTTTTTCACTTTAATTAATTCATAATAAATACTATTCTTAAGTATTTATTTATTATTTTGTTTAAATATTTGTATATTACTTTTATGGTCCCGTAAAGTAAATGTGATTTTGGATCATGAATTAAACCTATATGCCTTTAGTTTTCGCATAGTAATTAAAATAATACCATCATGTAGGTGCACAAAACAATAACAAGTCTCGAAGAAAGAGAATGAAGCATAGCACTGTGCAACCCTAGTGCTCTGCAATAGCGAAGTTTTTGATGCGGGCCCTGACACCAGAGCTCTGTCGCTAAAGTCCAAGCTCGGAAGTTGAAAACCTCACGAGGTCACTCCGCACCCACAATGAGTTCGGGAGAGGGGGGAAACCCCCCTCATACAACGACATCATCGCCAATGACAAGAACGGACTCCTTGCTAAGCGACCTGCCTTTGAGCCACTGGCGCACCTGCGAGATCAACTCTTCATCCAAGAACAAGGACTCGGAAAAGAAATGGAGCTAGAACCCAGCATGTCTCATCCAAAATCTTCCAAAGGATGGGAACCAGGCAAGTGTACCATAAATGGACAAACCCCTACACAATCACATCAATTCAACATGGGTAGGGGAGCACACTTAGTTCATGATGGATCATGCATTGATTGACAAATTTTGGGGCCTTTGGCTGACCGAACATGATCTTACACGCTGGATCAAGGACTGGTGGAACCCTAAAGGCGATTATGAAGTCCAGCTCAGTTCCAAGGGTTTTTTCACAATAATCCTGTATAACCTTGAAGACATGGACATAATCTTCGACAATGGACCGTACTTCTATAATTCAGCGGGACTATTTCTGAGATTTTGGACATACATATTTACCCCAGAGAAGGAGGACTTTACAAGAGCACCAGTGTGGATCCGTCTATACTCATTGCCCCAGGAATTTTGGCTAGAAGAAATACTGATGGGCATAGGAAACACCATGGGACGATACATCAAAGCTTCGGAGGCTACAAAGATGATAAAGTACACCTCATACGCCCACATATGCATCTATATGGACATCTCAAAGGCCCTGCCAAGATCTATCATGCTAAAATATCAGGATGACGACTGGAACCAAAAAATCGATTACAAGCACATACCCTTTCGTTGTAGGAAGTGCCACGAGCATGACCACCTATTTAGAGACTTCCCTCTGAATGCTACAGCCACCAAGATTAACAAAAGAAAGAAAAAGGATGGCTTCGCCAATGTCACAGGCAGGTGGAAAAACCCATCAAGGAAACACAACGAGAGCATGATTCCAAAGATCCCAACTAAAAACTCCTATGACATTTTTAATCAGCTGCTAGAAGAGGAGGAAATACAGAACCTCCATCAAGCAAAAAAGCAGGTGAAGGGCAAAAGCACCGAAGTGCCAAATACAACCCAATCAAAGGAAACAACCCATGCAAGACAAATAGGCATAGACGGAGATACCACCATGCTCATGGATGAAACGGATCTGGTGGACATAGATCTGGAAAAGCTGGAGGAAGCCCTCAACCAAAAAGACCTGCAACATATCCTGGTAGATCAGCTCTGCAAAGTTCATAAAGTGTTCACCAGCTCCACAGCGGGATCTACAGCTAGACTGGGTATTACGGTAGATCCAGGATCAGAACCCAAGAGAGTAACCAAGGAAAACAAGAGAAGGGGACACAAAACAACCCATCATCTTATTAAAGAGGCAGGGCATCTGATGATCAACTCAGGCTAGATACAGAGGTTATCAGAGGGATACCTCCACCCCCCTCCACCTTCCTCATGATGAAGACAAATACTTGGAATATTAGAGGGCTTAATGGTAGATCCAAGCAGAGGATCCTCCGAGAGTGTATTAAAGCTCAAAACCTGGATGTCCTTCTTTTGCAAGAAACTAAGTGTGCAGGCCAGGAAGCTGAAAATATCTTCCGACGCAGTTGGAGAGGCTACGATTTATTTTACCAAGATTCAGTGGGAGCCTCCAGAGGAATAACCATTCTCTTGAATCCAAACACAGTCTCTCCTCAACAACCCTTCTCCACGACCGACACTCTAATGGATAACTTTAGAGTCACAGGATCCACTAAGGAAGGTTCCATCACGAATGTCTATGGTCTCCAGATAGCCCAAGAAAAGGAGAGCTTCATGCAAATTCTACAGCATGTCAAAACTCTTTTACATACGCCACACTCGATCATCGATGGTGACTTCAATATGATCCTGATGCTGGAACAGAAAACTGGAGGAACAAAACGGCTGGGGCAGGACAGTGGTAAGTTCAAAACCGTAATAGAGAAACTAAACATGGTTGACATGGAAACCCGAAATGGAATCTTTGCCTGGTCCAATAGAAGAAAAAGACACCAGCATATATCCTGCAGATTAGATCGCTTTCTCGTTGCTGGAGCCCTTCTTGAGAGTGATCAGGCAATGGAAGTAAACATAATGCCAAAATCAAGGTCGGACCACTAGCCTATTGCCTTCTGCCTGAACTCGAGTATCACCCCTAGACCCTAACCCTTCCGCTTTGAAAAGTTCTAGCTCTCCCACCCAAACTTCCACTAGCTGGCTCACACCTGGTGGGCCCAGGCGGAAATAGATCATGGTACTCACATGTATAAATTATAGTAGCACCTCAAGAACTTCAAGCAATAATTGAAGAGCTGGAACAAATCCACTTTTGGAAATATCTTCCAAATGCAGAAGGAGATCGAGTGCAAACTCAAAGACCTACAACGAACCTTCATCTCAGGAAGCAGAACTCCAAACGTAGTGAAGGAAGAGGAGCAACTCCAAGCAGAAATGGAGGTATGTAGAGAACAAGAAGAAGTCCTTTGGAGGCAAAAATCCAGGGTTCAATGGCTTAAAGAAGGGGAGTGATACACAAAATTCTTTCACAGAGTGATGACACACCGAAGATACATCAATCGAATCACCCAATTGGAGGACACTCAAGGCATCCGCACAAGAGATCATGACCAAATCRCGAAGGAACTCAACTCTTATTACAAAGATCTCCTCACAGAGACCAATATGAATAGGGAAGAAGCAATCCAGAAAATAACCAAGACCATACCCCTGTCGATTACCCCTGAGCAGAACAAAGCACTGCTAAGGCCAATCACTTAGACGAAAGTGGACAYGGTAGTAAAGGAAATGCCCCCAGGGAAAGCACTAGGTCCGGATGGCTTCACTACAGATTTTTTCCATCACTGYTGGGACATGATCAAGGAAGAAGTCTAGCTGGTGGTAGAAGAATCAAGAACCTCTGGACAAGTGCTCTCTGCACTCAATGCAATGTTCATCACTCTAATCCCTGAGGAGGAGCGTGTCACTCACCCAAAGCAGTTCAGACCAATCTCCCTCTGCAATGTCATATATAAAATAATCACAAACGTTATTGCTACTCACCTCAAGCCACTCCTACCTTTCATTATCTCCAAAGAGCAAGCTGGCTATGTAGAAGGGTGACAAATCATGGACAATGTCATTCTATTCAATGAGGTGATCCACTCTCTAAAAGCGAGCAAAAAACCGAGTATGCTTATCATACTCGATCTCTCAAAATCATACGATAGATTAAGATGGCAATACTTGCGATCAGTGCTGGAGTCCTTTGGCTTCGATAAACTCTGGGTCAACTGGGTTCTTAAGCTCACCTCCTCATCTTTTTTTTCCATTCTAGTCAACGAGACACCCTCCCAGCACTTCCACTCCACCAGGGGAATCAACAAGGTGATCCTCTCTCCCCCTTCCTTTTTGTGCTTATGGAAAAAGGACTAGGTCACTATCTCAAAGCAGCGGTTCTTGAAGGATCCCTCAAAGGGCTGCCCCTTCATATACTCCACCTGGCACCCTTGCATAGTCAGTTTGTCGACGACAGCTTACTTATGAACACCCCTACTGTCCGAGAGGCCACAAAGCTCAAATCAATTCTATCTGATTTCACAAAAGCCTCGGGCATGATTCTAAACCTGGACAAATCCAAACTCTACTTTTTCAACACGCCGACCATGGTTCAGAATCATCTTTCAAGACTTCTAGGCATCTCTAAAAGCTCCCTTCCTTCCATTTACCTTGGCATACCCGTCACTGGAGAGCCAGCGTGATCCATCTCATGGGACAACCTACTCTTGTCTATCACCAACAGGCTAAATAACTGGACCTTTAGACCTYTGAATATTGCTGCCAGACTGGTACTTCTCAAGTGAGTCCTACAAGCTCTGCCCACCTACCTCTTCACTGCTCTGRCAGCACCCATTTTGGTCATTCGGGCAATCAGGAGCCTCCAATAGAATTTCTTGTGGCAGGGACACCAAAACAATAAAAAGTGGGCATTAGTTGGATGGGATAAACTTTGGAAACCCAAAACGTTTGGAGGGCTAGGACTACGTGATCCGAGAAAGCTTAWTSAGGTTATGGGGGCCAAAATGTGGTGGAGATGGCTACAGCATCCAACAGAACTTTGGGTGCAAATCTGGAAACAAAAGTATGCCCCGAACACACAGCCTGACCAATTAATGAGATTCAATGAAMATATTCAGGGATCCAATATATGGAACACTACCTGGMAAAATCACCCTCTTATCCAGAAGCATACTTTCTGGGAAGTGAGAAACGGGGAAAGTTCACTCTTCTGGTAGGACTAATGGCAACATCTACCCCATCTCAATGACTTGGAAAGCCTCAATCCTCTCAAACAAAGGTTACATCTGAATATCTTCAGGAAAGTTAAAGACCTCTGGATTCCAACTCACATAAGCCAACCCTGGAGACAGTGGAAAACAAAGTGAATAGAATTATAGCTCACGGATGATATCGACCTTCTACCCTGGCAAGAATGTGCATTGCATCGGAAAATTCCAATCAAAGAGGGACTGGAGATCCTCCAATGGGGCCACTCTATAATAGGTATCTTCTCAGTTAATGAAGCATACTACCTACAGGGAAACTACCACAACCAAAGCCCCAAAATAATCTGGAGTAAAATATGGCGAAGCACTCTTTGGCCCAAAGTATCCATTTTTTCTTTGGCTCACAGCTCAAAGCCATATTCTGACATGGAATAATATTTTAAAGAAAGGCTTTATAGGTCCCTCCAGATGTACCCTATGTCACCAAAGAGAGGAAACCATGGAACATCTCTTCAACAATTGCCACTACAGTCAACAGATCTGGGATTGGGGGGCCCAAGCCATGAAACGCTCCAATCGAAACAGAGGCAGCATCAGGGACACACTCGCTAATTGGGAGACGATCTCCTTCCATAATCCAATTTTCCAATGCATTTAGCAGCTGCTCCTGGGATTCACCTTATGGGCAATCTGGAAAGAGAGAAATAAGCGAATCTTCCACTCAAAAACTTCCCTTCACACTATTACATGGGAGAGGGTTAAGAAGCTAATTCGAGAAACAGTCCATACTAAACCTTGGCACCACGAAGACCTGTAATGCGTTCCATAAGAGGAAAACATACTTAGAAGCTGGGACATGCAAATTCGCGTGCAAACTCAGGTGAAGACTAAAGGTAGATGAGCCAACAACCCCATGATATGGACCCCACCTCCATCAGGCTTCATCAAGCTAAACTTCGATGGGGCCTCCAAGGGAAACCCTGGACCAACAGGTTTTGGCACCATCCTTTGGAACCACACTGGTGGGATCATTCACCTGATGGCTGGATTTTTGTGTGAGAATACAAACAATGTTGCGGAGCTCAAAAGCCTTGTCAGGGTTCTCCAAGTTGCCATTCAAAACCATTACCATTAGGTCATCATTGAGGGAGATTCCCAAATTATCATCCAACTCATCTCCAAAATCCTGCATGGTAAACATCCTAGGCGAATCTCCCCCAGCTGGAGACTCTCAGGCCTTCTGGAGGATTTTGGAGATCTCATCCACCCCAACCTCACTTTAATCCCTTCTCATGTGAAACGAGAAGTAAACAAAGTAGGGAATCACCTGGTGAATACTGGAGTTGATACCAAGTCAGAATTCATCCATTGGCAAGCCCATCTCTCTGACGATACAAATCTCTCAAGGTGATGCAGAGACCTTGTGAACAGAGACTCCTTAGCCCTGAATGGGGTGACACACGGCGACGCCTTGCCACATGGCTTAGCATCAAGCCACAACTCAAATGTTGTAGGCCGCTCCCCATCCCTTCAACATTTACGATGCTAGTTGGCCATTACAGTCGCTATACAGAGGCGGGACATCTCCCTCGCGCGAACGCACTAGCACAACCAACATTCAATATGAAAGAGTTAATAGGAAGCCATGTGATGTCATCATTTGGAAACTTGAAAGTTGGAGAGCTTGGACAAAGCTGGTTCATTATCGTTTTGGACCTCCCCATCGATTGCGAGCTCTGGTGCAGCTTTCTCTATATCTACATTCACCCGTGATCCGCAATTACAAGGAAGCGAGGCAGGCCTCACCGAGGCTCACCCTGGTACACCCACAAAAAGCAGAGACAAAGAAGGCAGATCCTTGAGCNTTTGGAAACTTGAAAGTTGGAGAGCTTGGACAGAGCTGGTTCATTATCGTTTTGGACCTCCCCATCGATTGCGAGCTCTGGTGCAGCTTTCTCTATATCTACATTCACCCGTGATCCGCAATTACAAGGAAGCGAGGCAGGCCTCACCGAGGCTCACCCTGGTACACCCACAAAAAGCAGAGACAAAGAAGGCAGATCCTTGAGCATGCTCTATCAATGGCACCTTCCATCCTCTGGCAGAGAGCACGAGACGACTGCTTGGCACTCCATGCCATTATAGCTAAGCCTGGGATAGAGCGTAGAACGCACACCCTTGCAATTAAGCCTGGAAGTTGTCTGAAGGGAGGAGTTGCGGATGCATTTCCAACCTGTTATGTCGAAGAAACGCCGTACCCGGAGGATTTCGCGACCACCCTGGAACCCCAAGCCACTGTGCTTGAAACACAGGCTAGAAGCGGTCTGAAGGGAGAGCCTGCAGAAGAATTCCCAATTTGTTATGTCGAAGAGATACCGTTGATGGGTGACTACAGCCCCAACCGCCATGCTGAGCAGGTAACGAGCGAGGATGATGCTTGGGACAATGCCTGCGCAGAGATGAATGTGGACGAGACCGGAGTAGGGATGAACGTGGACATGGCCAAAGTAGGAATGAATGCGAACGGGGACAGACCAGGGATGAACATGGCAGTGGGGAATGAAACCTTCGGCGAGGCAGTAAACAATGATTTGCATGATCCACTCCTCCATGCAAAGCATCTGGCTCTCGTGTTCAAACTCCGAGGCCACATGGCAGACCAGAAGCATGGAGCCCTCCTCATGGGACAACATTTGGACCTGCTCCTTGACGCATACTCCAATGCTCCAGCAAAGTGGAAATGTCCAATGTGCGCGCAACCGTTTTCCATCCCAGCTAGATCCACGTGTCAGAAAGGAAATGGCGACAGGTCACTGAGTATCTGAGTTCTCCTATGCTAGTTTGTTTTTTCATCATGTTGTTGCTCAATGTTAACTTGAACTATGGCCATCTGTCCTGGTTTCCTTCGAGAAGGACAGAGGGAAAAACAGTTTTGAGCTTATCTTCCTAGACTTATTTCACCCCAAACTATGTTGGTTTCCGGTAAAATGACATCATTTTTGGTGGCTCACGACGACAATATCTCTATGTATTTTTGTCAATGTTTCTCTGTTAACTTAATATAGCAGGTACTATCCTTTTTTTCTTAAAAAAAAAAGAAAACAATGACAAGTCTCCATAAGCCAATTATGTTTGTAATTTACCTTGAATATCCAATACACATTCTATGCAGGAACTGGATAGATCTTATACTTGTTTCATTTTGTATACTTATTTAAAAAAGAAGTTTTCCAAGGATTAAAATTTTGGGGTATTGGTTATTTATGGAAATGTTGTTGTTTATTATTTTAGGTTCTTTAGCTCGAATTAGGTTATATAAATTTATACAAATCACTATTTTTTATTGTTCAAAATCCATTTTTAAATACAGAAATAAATTCAGCATGCTAAAAAATCCGTGAAGTACTCTAATTATACAAAAATAATCACTCAAATCTACAAATATAATAATTTTTCATCGGATTTCAAGCAAATGTTTCTAGCAAAAATAGCAATTTTGTAGACTCAATCAACCAAAGACAAAAAGTAAATCCAATTACTTTTCTAGGTTACTTTCCAATAATTATTTTTCCCAACCACCCTAAAAAAAAAAAAAAAAAAATCCAATTACTTTCCCTTATTTTTCTCAACCCCTCACGTAGATCCAATTACTTTCCAATAATTATTTTCCAAAGTAGATCTAGTAGCTTATTAAAAAGAAGCTATTCCTTACCACATGGTATTAAACAAGACATTTACCTAGTATAATAAGTGGCAATGATTTTATTCTAAACAACCAGTACATTGTTTAAGGAATCGGAAATAGGAAAATAGAAATGGATGACATCGTTCAGTGGTCTCTTTGTCTGAACCCTAAGAAGAGCAGTACAATGTCTTGATCTTATCTTTTGATTGACCCTCCACCAGTTCCGTGTTAGGTCCATCCATCGACGTGAGCAACTGACAGTTCCCTGTTAGATCCATCCACCAACCTGAGCAAATGACGGATGGACAGTACTTCGCATGGAATAAGAGACAGGACAGATGCCTACTTTCGCACTAAACAGTTTCTCGGTTTCACTTTTCACTGCATGTATCGAGGTGGGTATACTATCCCGTTATTATCATCAATCAATCTTGGGGCCAACTTTGGCCTATATGGATTTTATTGGCACATTTAAAGACATTCCCAAATGTGATTTGGGTTGTTTTGTTTCTTGTATTAAAAGGTGTTTTTCCTCCTGGTATGAAGGAGATGTTGTATGCAACATGGAGTTGAAACATTTTTAAAAAATTAATAATTTTTTTTTTCAATATTATTATAAATAATATCCATCTTAAATAAAATAATCTTATATCAATTTTATGTATAAAAAGATTGAAACAAAAAAAGTGATTGAAAGTAAAAAAAAACTGATTTCAATACTTAATATTATGGAGTTGACATGTAACATTTAAAAATATATATACAGTTAATGGGTAAGAACATTTGTTTCCTCTTAAGAGGTCACAAGTTCAAATAATTTCAATGTGGGCTATAAATAAAATATTCATGTGTCCACTTCAGTGAGCATAATGGTTAAAAATGTGTGTGTTTCATCCTTGGAGATCTCCCACAAAATATTTTAACATTCACTTTAAGTAAAATAATTTTATATCAACATTCACTTTTAAGTAAAATAATTTTATATCAACTTTATATAGAGAGAATAATTGAAAGTAAAAAAAATCTTATTTAGTACATTGATGCTTTCTACTTGAAAGAAATTGAAGTAATCCCTATGTCTCAATCATAGCATTGAGATAAGTGTTCCAAGATCACTATAATTTTGATGACTTAGGAGGTTAGAAAGTTCTATGTTGTGGCAAATACTTTTAAATTGTGATCTAACATGGGCATATGCAAGGAAATCTAATAGGATATTTTTTTCATCTTCTACCTGCTTAGTGTCACAAAGTTGACAAATTATTTTGTCCCACATTGTTTTGAGATTTGTCGAATCCCTAGTTTCACTATGTAACTTGTGAGAACTTGTTCTTATTTTATCAATGTTGATAATATTTTTCATGATGACTGCTTCTTGCATTCCCCAATGATTTATCCAATATTTGACATTTTTATGTCATCCATGCTTCAGCCGCTTATGGTGGTTTTGAATAAAGTTTGAAGAAATTTTGGGACTAGAGTTTGAAACAATTTTGAGGAGTCTCTTGTCATGGATGTTGTAATAAATTTTGAAGAAATTTTGGGACTAGAGTTTGAAACAATTTTGAGGAGTCTCTTGTCATGGATGTTGTCTATATTGTTCTTGTACGTTAGGGAAATACATGCTTATATGAAGAGGACTCGATATGGTGTATTGCCCTTAACTTTGAGATTATAAGTTATAAAATTCTTTTGGATATATATAACAATTGGAAGTAAAAAAAATCTTATGTTTAAAAATTAAAACATTTTAATGGTAAAATTTCTTACTTATTATCATAAATCATCATGATTTTATTAATCTAAAAAATAAAATAATTTTCATTACATTTTATTGTCATTAATAATGATTTTGGAAAAAATCCTTATGTTTTTATCATTTCGGTAATTACGCCGAAAGGTGTACACCTATTGGCAATGGGCACATTTAATACGTTTTTAATCCTTAATGTTTTTTTATGGACAGGATCAAATGTAGATAGAATATTCTTCGTCCTTACACTAAATGGAGGGTTCTGATTTGAAATATTAACTTCCTTGCTTTTATGTGTTTATTTTTTCACATTTACTTAATCTAATTAAAAAATTACTGTATTGTCCAATTGATTGACACATTTATGTAATTAGCAATGGAGTATGTGATTAAGGTAATGTATTGCCATGTTTTTCAACTAATTATTTTCTTTTACCACTTCCTGAGTTACGCCTATTTCTTTTAGTGATGGATGGTAGTTGGCATCTGGCTCGCGAGGTGCATTTCATATTATCGACGGATGGATGGTATTTGGCATCTGGCTAGATGGCGAGCATTTCATATTATGGTCGCGTCAGATTTCAATGATATCATATGTTTTCAAAAATGATTGAGACATATTATATTAAATTATGTAAAAATAATTTAAGACACACAAAGGCATATATAAAGAGGTATAATCTGGGTTAAGGCGGTAATTTGAATTGAACGAAATATCTAACGCGTCTTTAAGTTGTCTGTGTTATTCCTCGCGAGCTTGATGTGAATTCGGCAGCAACCAGCCATAATTGTAATTCTTTGATATTCTCTATCATGAAAAATAAGAGTAAGTCTATTATTCACATAAATGATTAATAAAATAAGTTTTATAAATTAATATATTAATAAATTTATTTATTAAATATATTAATAAAATAAGTTTTTCAACTTTGAATGTTTAATAGTTAATAAAATAGGTTTTGCAACTTTGAATACTTTATGGTTAATAAAATAGGTTTTGTAATTTTGGATGTTTTAGAGTAAGGATTATTTATAATATATTATTTATTAGAGTTAGGATTAATGTGGTTAATATTCTTACCATATATAGTTAATGATTAATATTATTAATATATTAATTATATCTATATTTATATCTTGGACTTAATTATCATCATCATCAATAATTATTAATATAATTAACTATATTAATTATCACTATATTAATAACTATTAATATAGTTAATGATTGATATTATTAATAACTATTAAAATATTTAATGGTTATAGTTAACCAATAATATTAATAATTTGATATTAATAACACTAACTCTAACTGTATTAATAATTAATAATATATTAATATTAATTATTAGTAGCATTAAGGTTATTAATATTAAATTATTATAATAAAAAGTGATTAATATTATATTATATTATTAATATTAGAGATTAACTATATATAGTTCTTAATAATATCAATCATTAAATATATTAATAATTATTAATATAATGATAATTAATATGTTAATAATATCAATCATTTATATTAATAGTTATTAATATAGTGATAATTAAGATATTAATTGTTAATATAAATTAATACATGTCGTTATTATCAGTGAATAAATAGTAATAATAACTATTAATATTATTAATAATATTTTATTGATTGGTCTCATATAACTAATAATCATTAGTAATATTATTAATAAAATTTTATTAATACTTTAAGATTTATTTTACATAATACATTAATAATTATTAATTATTAATAATAATTATATTATAAGTTATTATTAATATACATAATTAACTATATTTTACCACGGGTACTTTAGGTATGTAACATACATACCTTTTATACACTAATTATTAATCAATATTAATAATTAAAGATACTCATCAATAATATATTAATAATATATTAACATGAATAATTATTAGGATTAGGTTTATATTTATTCTCGTTAGTGTTAGGGCTAGATTAGGGTTATGGTTATTAGGATTTATTTTATAATAATAATAGCTTAGTTTTAATCCATTAAATTGTAAATATATTTAATCT
>JASDQU010310145.1:46154-56315 GCA_032191745.1 Picea mariana
CCTAGGATCACAATGTCACGGACATATCCCCATTGTCACATTTTGATGAAAATAGCCATATGGTCACAAGGTGAAGAACATAGCCTCATTGTCACAATGTGATGAGCATAGCCTCATCATCACAATGTGATGAACACAAAAATAATGTTGTATTATCACATTTTGACAAGAATACCAACATTGGAATTTGATGAACATAACCTGACATTGTAATGTTATGAGTATTATCCTATGCTCACAATGTGATGAACATAGGCATATTATCGCAATGTGACAAACTTAGCCTCATCGTCACAATGTGATGAACAATGTATCATCATCGCAATGTGATGCAGATATCTTGATTCCATGATGTGACAAAAATAATGCCACAATGTATAAATCATAACCCATTGTCGCAATGTGATGTATGCAACCCAATGTCGCATTGTGACAAACATGGCCCAATATTGCAAAGAGATGACCTATTCCAATGCAAAAATGTTTTTGTAATGTGTTTATGATGTGTTTAATTCATTAGAAACACACACACACACACACACACACACACACACATATGATGCATTTCATGATGTGTTTAATTCACTAGATATTGCAGTGTCACATGAAAAACAAACTAACGTCGCAATGTGATGAGCATTTCCCTACCATCATAATGTCATGAACATATCCCCATCATCACATTTTGATGAAAATAGCCATATTTTCGCAATGTGATGAACATAGTCTCATTGTCACAATGTGATGAACATAACATCATCATCACAATGTGACAATAATATCCCTGTCATCCTAATGTCTCGAATGTATCCATGATGTTGCATTCTCACAAACATGGTATTGTCACATTCTGGAAATGATAGGAATGCCATAATGTGATGAACATACGCTTTCATTGAATATGATGAGTGTTTCCTCACAATCACAATGTGATGAGCATATCCATATTGTTGCAATGTGACGAACTTAGCCTCATCGTCACAATGTGATGAACAATGCATCATCATCACAATGTGATGCAAATATTTTGACGTTGTAATGTGAGAAACATTTCGAAATGTCACAACCTATCAAACATAACCCATTGTCGTAATGTGATGTACACAAGCTAATGTCGCATTGTGACAAACATAGCCCAATATTGCAAAGAGATGACCATTTCCCAATGTTGCAATGTAACGAACAAAACCCAATTCCAAAATGTGACAAACCTATTCCAATGTAATAATGTGTTAGTATTATTATTGTATTAATACTTTAATTTATACAACCTAAGTGAGCTTAGAGGTTGAGAACATGTGTTTCCTCTTGTGAGGTCATAGGTTCAAATCCAAAGGGGGAAAGGACATGTATATATATTTGTATTGTTTAGTAGTGAAATCCCTGCATGGAGGGGGTCCCTTGTCCCACAAACAAGGGGATCTCATACACCAATTTGGCTGCATGGAAGGGGTCCATTGTCTCAGAAATAGGGAACTCTCATAAACCAACAAGGGGTCTCGCTTTGTCGTGACCTTAAAAAAATATTTTTATCATTATAATGGTTACTTTATTACATTAGTACTTTTATATTGTATTTTTAATATATTATTTTCTTAGTGTATTATTACTTTATTAATGTATTAACTTAATTCCTCTCAACCTTAAAACATTAACAATGTATTAATTAATTAACTAGTACTTTAAAAATATTGTAATAACTTTAATTTTTACATTAATATATTAATTCATCAATACATTAATAATGTATTTATTTATTTATACATTAATTAATAATTAATAATACATTAATACTTTAACAATTAATGTATTTATTTATTTACACATTAATTAATATACCAGACTATAATGTATTAGTTAATTATTACATTAATGTTTTATCACATAAACTATATTATAAGTTTATTAATATATTACTTTATTAATATTTTTATATTAATATATTAAAAATTTATGTATTTTTTTATTAATATTAATATTTTGATGTATTAATGTAAATTAATATTTAATATTAATATTTTAATATTTTTGTATTAATATATTAATATTTTTTTGTATTTAATATATTTTTTATTAATATTGATAATTTAATGTATTAATGTAAACTAATATTTTGATTTCTACATTATTACATTATTGTAATGTATCAATTAATAAATCAATACATACTTGAATGTAGTAATACATTATTAATGTATTAATAGTTTAATTTGTTACATTTTACATTAATGTATAAGTTCTTTAATATATTATTATTGTGTTACTTCATTAGTGTATTAATACTTTGATAATATATTATTTAATATTGTAAGAATGTATTTTTTAATTAATACATTACATTATTAATGTTTCAATCAATTAATACTTTTATTTAAACATAATATTTATACATTATTAATATATATTACATTAATGCATTATATTAATTCATTATTATTATTATTGTCAATTACATTAATGTAATAATTAATAAATATATTAATTATGTATTAATATATTAATGGTCTTCCTCAATGTATGTCGGTTGTCAATTAGCAACAAGTACTTTATAAAAGTGGTTGATATACGTCGATGGGCGTCATTTTCACCTTCCCAAAATAAGAGCGTTGATCGACGTATATCAACCACTTTTATAAAGTGGTTGTTGCTAGTAAAATACAATGCTCAATATTGTGTTGCTAAACTAGTTAAATATATGAACTATGAAACCACTATTTCTATGATGAGATTGCTCATGTTGTGTAATACATAATATATTATTATGAGAAATGAGAACATTTAGTGCTATGACATTACCAGGTAGAACAAATGAAAGAATTTATTATGATTATATAAGTGACTTAAATTCTCTTTGGAGTTTGGAAGTTATATGTTGAAAGATGTTTTCCAAAAAAAAATGTATTTATGGATTTTTAGCCAAAACATTAAGGGACATTGGATTTTTTTTTTTTTCTAAAATTTTGTATTTATTTTTAAAGATCCAAAGTTTTTAGTAAAAAAACTGCCACTTCAATGTGATTTTCGCAAAACATTAAATAGATATGTTTTTATTTTTTTTAACTTTACATTTATTTTGAAAATTTCAAAATTTTTAGTAAAGAAGTTATCACTTCAATATTTCTAATAAGTTTGGTGATAAATTCATACATCAATTTAGTGTATGGCTTAGTAGTAATCTTAAAATTAGATGATTAGTATAATTACATTTGTCTCATATATTATGAACAACTTGACTAGACCTAATGATTAAGAACATATGTTTTATTTTAAAAGATCACAAGTTAATAACACAATCAAAATCTTAAAGATCATAAACTCAAAATCTACACTAATAAAAAAAACTTTCTATACATTTAAATAATAATGTTTTTTCTTTAGGAAATTATAAAGACATGGGAAGGGCATAGGTGCAAAGAATTAGCAAGATTCAACAAAGATCGAGAGAATCCTTCCAAAGTCCTACAGAGTGATTGTTTGGAAAACTTAGTCAAGGTGATGAGACACCCATATCTTTTATGGCTTCGTTGTGAGATATCCTCCCTACCTTCGTGGATTTCAATAAATAATCTAAGAGAGTTAGAACTGAAACACCGGCACTCGCCACCGATCTTGGGAACCTTGTGGAACACTAAAAGTGAGGTACATGTAAAGTTTTTTTCAATTTAATAAAAAGTAGTGGTATAATTTTTAAATAATCATATTAAAATTTTCAGCGTGTAATGCAGGAACCTCTTCAGTTGAGGGAGTTGAATATTAGTTTTGGCAATTTCCAGTTACAAAGTCTACAGAGCAGTTGAATTACATGGAAGATATTGAAGTACACAACTTTAAAGGAACATTATCGGAAGAGTTCTTTCATCTCCGCTCATTGAAACACTTGAGATTCGAGGCAGGAAATGCCAGACTCTTTGGTGAAATTCACACAGCTCCAACATATTGACTTGTCTTGGTGCATGGATTTGCAAACGTTGTTGCCTTCCCTTGGAAATTTAACTAAGATCCAACATATTGACTTGTCTTGGTGCATGGATTTGCAAACTCTGTCGCCATCCTTCAGAAATTTAACATGTTAAACTGGTGGGGTGTAAGACATTGAATATGATGCCAAAATCCTTGATGAACTTGATTCAACTCAAATATCTAGATTTCAGCTACTGCTACGACTTGACGACGACTTGACCCTCTCTAGACAAAAACTTGGGAATATCAACATGATTGAAAGGTTAAACTTTTCAGGATGTCACAAAATAGAAGTATTGCTCCTCAAGTTACACATTAGTAGCCCCTAGAGGAACTAATTTTGGATCATATGAAATTAAAAGAATTGCCAAGTTCCATTGAAGACCTCCGACAATTGAAATCCTTGTCAACAACTTATTCCTTGATTCGTCAAGTGCCATTTGCCACGGTGGAAAAGGTTCAAGGAGGCCTCAAAATGTTGGACTTTCTATTAACAAGTGCCTGCTTCGACTCAAATCATTCAACCTGCCGAAGATGAGAATAACCGAAATATCATTTGGTGAAGGTGTTTTCCCGGTCTTTCAATCTCTCGATCTCTCAAGCTGTGAGAATCTAGTTGTGGTAATGCTAATACAATTTCTATCAACTTGCAAGCAAAATACTCAGTCTTAAATTGTTCAATACAACCTTTACTCATGATTAACATCAATTTGCTCCACCTAGATTAACACAAGGATGGGATGCAAAAAATGCCCTTGTCAATCTACAGTGCTTTAATGTTCATTTGAGGCGGTCCGCTTAGCTTTTCCCTCTGCATAAAATTCACGTTTGGTCTCCACTTCAAAATTTATAAGGCACCAAACCTCTTCTTCACACTGACACACCAGGACGGTACCCTTCTAAACAAGCGACGGTTGGACGCCGACTTCCTCTAACTCGGAACTAAAGTGGAACTTCGATTTCTTTAGCATCGAATAAAATTTCGGGGAACCAAAAATCGGAACCACAACCTCTACGCGGAACCTTTCTTGATGTAGCGGTGAAACCGCAATTGCGGGGTGATCCAACCTCTTTTAGAAATCGGAGAAGGTGGTAACTAGAACAGCCGTTAACTCGCGGTTGGTTAACTCGTGGTTGGTGAACGTCGAAAGGTGGCTTACGGCTGTTAAACTTCTAGCTTAGTTAAAAAACCTTAATTAACACAGTAAAAATGTCAGGTCCACGAAAATCAGTTTATATTTTTTAATCAAGTAGCAGTGGTAATAAGTTACTGAATACAGTAATTTTTAAACATGATTAGGTAAATGTAAAAAAATAAACATATAAACGGATGTCTTTATAACAGCTCGAAAGCTAATGGATGAAATCAGAACCATTCATTTATTGTGACGACTAAGAATATTCTAGGCATATTTAATCTAGTCCATAAAAAAAGTATTAAGAACTAAAAACCTATTAAATGTGCCCATTATCAATAGGTGTACACCTTTCGAAGTAATTAACAAAAAAAAAAATGACACGTGTCTTATTTCAACATAGACTGTTCATTACTTTCACATGCTTGCGGGGGAGTCCAGGCTGTTTTTAAATTTGGAAAGGGCATAATGCAATCAAAGTGAAACCCGTGTCCTTCATAGTCTTATGTAAATTCTTTATCTTTTTATTTATTTATTTTAATAGGTCAAACAAATTAATGCAACTCTCTAAAATTTAATAACCATCTTCATTATCATCATTAATATTATATTTATAAATTAAAATTGATAAAGTTTTAAAAGTTAATTAAAAAACATTTATTTTTATAATTAATTAATTTCTTAACATTTTTCTCTAACCGGGCTGTTCGAAACATCTGCTACCGGCACCTCACATAACGTAAATCTACACACACTAACTAAAAGAAAATGGATATCAGTTTGTTCGCAGTAACGAGAGATACGAGCAACGATTTATGTTTTAACAATTTCTCTCTTGCCATTTATAGTATATCCAAAAATTGAAGAGCATATAAAAAAATATCAGCATATCATCATCATTGTAATTATTAATGGAATCCAAATTTATTACTATAAGAAGTACTTAATACTAATCATATCAACTATTATTATAATATCAACGATTGTTTAAGTCCTCATGGTTAGTTCAATTGGACATGCCCACACTCTTTAAGAGATGGGAGAGGTCACAAGTTCAAGCCTTGAGTCTTTTCCACGTAAGTGGAGAAGTATTGATCGATGTTAATCTGCACTATAATTAACATCATAATATGAAGATTTGTGTTAATACTTCATTTGTAGAAATGAAATAAAAAAACAAGACAAACCTTTCATCTATTATTTTACACATTAAAATTTGACATTTTGATACATATGTTTATTCTAATTCAATTCGTCATGCTCATTTAAAAGAAACAAGATTTGTATTGAAATTTAAATGGGGGTTCCAATCCTATATACAATATGGGGAAGATGTGAAATGTTGAATACAATAGGTGTTCACAACCAGAGATACACTTGATATATTGAATAGAAACCATACTCAAACTCTACTAGTTGCCAATTATCATAGTCATCCTTCTTATCATGAAAAGTTAATTCATGGGCTTCTTCTGTTATCTGTTCTAGCCAATACCACATGTAACAAAAAGAATATGGATGGTTCAACAAGACCCGTTGATACAATGACATGCAAGAGCAACTCAACAAAGACATGATTTTGTAGAAAAAAACCTGAAGGTAAACATCAACTCAACATAAATGTTACAGGCTTGAAGATAAACATCAACTGAGCATAATTGTTATAAGTCTGAAGATAAACATCACCTCAACATAATTGCTACAGGCCTATTTTAGGAAATTTAACAGTGACAAAAAAGGGATAGGCCTGTTTTAGGAAATTTAACAATGAGAAAAAAAGGACAAGGGTATTGTGCTATAATTTCATCATTTAAACTTATTGTAAACACTATAAAAATCCAACAATGGGAGAGAACCCTTAGAAAAATATCATTGGCATGATTTGTACACAAAAGTGTTTAATGATATTTCACCAATTGTATTTCATTATATTTCACCAACCGTAGGTTCTAATATAGTAGGCCTCAAAATTTGAAAAAAGTATTCAAAATTACAACAAAAATGCCATGAACTTGAAATAATATGTCAACATCTCACGAGAAAAATGTAGGTGGATATTTCAAGAACACTGAGTTTGAATAAAGTGTTGATTATTTGGGTTGGTTGTCACTGATGTCAACCCATGAAGAAAGTTCAGTAGTGAATTTCGATAGCATAAAGGTTTGGGTAATGGAACCAAGTTTGTTTGATGGATAATGGTATGAGTTTTGATATATTTGCAGGTAAGACTATTCTAGATGGATAGTACATGTCATGCCATTTCCGATGGTATGTGGAATGTCAAATAACTCCTCACGGTAGAGAGTTATGGCTATGTGAAGTTGAAAAACCCTCATGAGTCATCTAGAAGCCGCAAAAAGTCAAAGTAGTCAAAGTGTTTGCAAATAAAAAATTATTTAAATAATAAAGTGAAGTGATGAGTGTATTAGAATTCCAAGAGGATGCAAAAGAAATTATTTAAATAATAAAGTTAATGGGGAACTTAATAATTATGGAAAGTGGTTAAGTTAAGTGGACAAGTGGTTATAAGTGGGTTTACCCTAAAATAAGGAAAGTGGGTTAAGATGGTTAAAGGTAACCCCGTGAAGAAGCTACATAAATGTATAAATAAGAGGCAATGGTCTCTCATTCAAAACACACTTGAATATCATTGAATATCTATTTTTTTGAAAGGTTATTTGGGTAGGTATTATTTATAGAGAAAAAGTGTGGTAGGAAAAGTGCGGCACAAAAAGTGCTGCAGAAAATTTGCAGCTAAAAAAGTGCAGCAAAAAAATTGCAGCAAAAAAAGTGCGGTAGGAAAAGTGCGGAAGAAAAAGTGCGGCAAAAAAATCGCAACAGGAAAAGTGTGGAAGAAAAAATGCAGCAGAAAAAGTGCAACAGAAAAATTGTGAAACAAAAATCACGGCAATAAAAGCATGGCAACAGAATGCTACAAGAAAAAAAAAAGGTCTTTTGGTTGATGTATGTTGTTGAAGTTATTGGCACAGACAGAGGTTGTATAACAGTGAGGTTATAGCACATGGTTTGAGGTAAAAACTTGTGGTATAGTGTTTAAGGTATATGTGATTAGATCATATTGGTTGATGAGTATACAGTGATAGGTTTCTCAATGACATATTCAATTTCTACATTTGGGTACATGGTTGAGACAAATAGTTGATGAGTTGGCACATACATGAGGTGTATAGTTGATGATGTTGGTATATCTTGATGAGTCATAGTTTATGTGTATTTGATGCATGATTGATACATATTTGTTGCATGGTTGATGAAATCGTTGATGGTACAGGTTGAGGTACATGTTGGTGCATGGTTGATGCACTTGTTTATGGCAGAGGCTGATTACAGGTTGTTTGGTATAGGTTGGTGCATGGTCGATGCACTTGTTTATGGTACAAGTTGATTGCAGTTTGATTGGTACATGTTTACAACAGTATATATCAAGGTGATAGTGTGAGAGTGGTTCTATCATTCTACTTCTATTTCATGGAGGTTGGACAGGGAAATGATAGGTGGCTGTAGCCAGAGAACATGGGGGGTTGTAGCCTCCTTCTAGTTGTACCTATAGAATTGAGGAGTTGGAGCTTCCCTCAGGTTGTAGCCTGAGAAACTAGGGAGTTGGAGACTCTTTCCGGTTGCAGCTAAAAAAAAAAGGATGTTGGTTCTTCCAATGAATGTAATTCTTAAAGACATATAAGAAAAATCATTCAGTGGTTTTTTCCCAGTTTGGGTTTCCATGTAAAAACAATAGTGTACTGTGTATGTGTATGATTGTTCATTTGTTCATTGTTTATTTACTCTCCAACTATTGAATGATAGTTCTACATTGATATAACACTTTCATTTTGTGGTTAAAAATGATTGAATTGCTCTATTACTGATTCACCCCCCCTCTAAGTAATCCAACAATTGGTATCAGAGCAGGTTCCTTCAGGAAACAGTTTAACCACTTGAAGGATATCATGTATTATTATGAGAATGGAGTATCAATGTTTAATGGTCATAATAGTTTAAAGTATGAGATGTGGAGCAGAAGGATGAAAGTATTTTTACAAGCACAAGGACATTATATTTGGCTATCAGTCGTTACAGGATATGATAGTTCAAAAAGGGAAAAGGCTGCAGCCAAGAAGGAATTGAAGAAGAATAACAAAATAGAAATGGATTTCATCTCCGAAGGATTACCTAATCCAGTAAGAGAAAAGGTTGTTAAACGTTCATCAGCCAAAGAACTTTGGGATAAGTTACATGACATATATTCTTCACCCATCACAGATTCAGAAAATGTCAAAGAAGATGCACATAAAGATAAAGAAGAATTATGTTCACCATGTCAACAGATTCAGAAGATGAAGAGTACATAATCACTATAGGTGTATTGTTTTTCTTTAATTGTGAAAAACGTGGACATCTTGAAATAGAATTCCATGAAGGAAATAAGACAAAAAAATAATTAAAAAGGAAGACAAGTACGAAGTAGGATTGATTAGTTCTTTAGATGAACTAAGAGAAGAAAATAAGTCACTCAAGAAAGAATTGATAAAACAAAAGGAAAATGTTCACATTTTTTAAGAAACCCAACAGGTCATCGAGAACTTAAGAACTCAGCTAGAAGAAGCCAAAAATATTGAAGAAGATATTGAATATCAAAAGCAGTATTTGGAAGCCAACATAGTAGCACAGAAGGAAGACGTAGAAATGCAAGAGAATATATTGACATATCATCTTAAGGAAATAACTAATGATCTAAACCAACTTGAGGAAGAGTTTGGTCAAGAAGAGAAAGGACTTGAAGAAGAAATAATCACACTAAAAATTCAGCTTAAAGAAGCGAAAAGCACAAAAGAAGTCATGAAGTCTCAGATAATGCAGAAAGAAGAAGAGGTTGAGAAGCTTGAAGAAGAAGTTGTCACATTGAGAATTAAAATCGTCAAGCTCAACAAAAACATTGAAGAGACAGAAACATCCACATCTCTTATAGAGAATGAAGTGAAGCACTCTAGGTTGCTAGAAAATAAGAATGAAGAAAATAGAAAGAGTTTTGTAGAAGTACTCAAAGGAA
>JASDQU010310145.1:63715-74707 GCA_032191745.1 Picea mariana
TTTCCCTCTGCATAAAATTCACGCTTGGTCTCCACTTCAAAATTTATAAGGCACCAAACCTCTTCTTCACACTGACACACCAGGACGGTACCCTTCTAAACAAGCGACGGTTTGACGCAGACTCCCTCTAACTCGGAACTAAAGTGGAACTTCGATTTCTTTAGCATCGAATAGAAATTCGGGGAACAAAAAATCGGAACCACAACCTCTGCGCGGAACCTTTTTTGATGTAGCAGTGGAACCGCAATTGCGGGGGTGATCCAACCTCTTTTAGAAATCGGAGAAGGTGGTAAGTAGCACAGCTGTTAACTCATGGCTGGTGAATGTCGAAAGGTGGCTTATGGCTGTTAAACTTCCCGCCTTAATTAACATAGTAAAAATATCAGGCTCACCAAAATCAGTTTATATTTTTTAATCAGGTAGTAGTGGCAATAAGTTAGTGAATACAGTAATTTTTAAACAAAATTACGTAAATGTAAAAAATCAAACATATAAATGGATGTCTTTATAACAGCTGGGAAGTTAATGGATGAAATCAAAACCATTCATTTATTGTGACGACTAAGAATATTCTAGGCATATTCAATCTCGTCCATAAAAAAACATATTAAAAACTAAAAACCTATTAAATGTGCCCACTATCAATAGATGTACACCTTTCGACACAATTAACAAAAAAATAAAAAAAATAAAAAATAACACAGTGTCTTCTTTCAACATGAACCGTCCATTACTTTCACATGTTTGCGGGGGAGTCCAGACTGTTTTTAAAATTTGAAGCGGGCATACTGCAATCAAAGTGAAACCCGTGTCCTTCGTAATCTTATATAAATTCTTTATCTTTTTATTTATTTATTTTAATAGGTCAAACAAATTAATGCAACTCTCTAAAATTTAATAACCATCTTCATGATCATCATTAATATTATATTTATAAATTTAAATTGATAAAATTTTAAAAGTTAATTAAAAAACATTTCTTTTTATAATTAATTAATTTCTTAACATTTTTCTCTAACCGGGCTGTGCGGAACATCTGATACCGGCACCTCACATAACGTAAATCTACACACACTAACTAAAAGAAAATGGATATCAGTTTGTTCGCAGTAACGAGAGATACGAGCAACGATTTATGTTTTAACAATTTCTCTCTTGCCATTTATAGTACATCGAAAAATTGAAGAGTTTATGTTTTAACAACTTCTCTCTTGCCATTTATAGTATATCCAAAAATTGAAGAGCATATAATAAAATATCAACATATCATCATCATTGTAATTATTAATGGAATCCAAATTTATTATTATAAGAAGTACTTAATACTAATCATACCAACTATTATTATAACATCAACGATTGTTTAAGTCCTCAGGGTTAGTTCAATTGGACATGTCCACACTCTTCAAGAGATGGGAGAGGTCACAAGTTCGAGCCTTGAATCCTTTCCACGTAAGTGGAGAAGTATTGATCGGTGTTAATCTGCACTATAATTAACATCATAATATGAAGATTTGTGTTAATACTTCCCTTGCAGAAATGAAATAAAAAAACAAGCCAAACCTTTCATCTATTCTTTTACACATTAAAATTTGGCATTTTGGCATTTTGGTACATATGTTTATTCTAATTCAATTGGTCATGCTCATTTAAAAGAAACAAGATTTGTATTGAAATTTAAATGGGGGTTCCAATCCTATATACAATATGGGGCAGATGTGAAATGCTAAATACAATAGGTGTTCATAACGAGAGATACACTTGATATATTGAATAGAAACCATACTCAAACTCTACTAGTTGCCAATTATCATAGTCATCCTTCTTATCATGAAAAGTTAATTCATGGGCTTCTTCTATTATCTGTTCTAGCCAATACCACATGTAACAAAAAGAATATGGATGGTTCAACAAGACCTGTTGATACAATGACATGCAAGAGCAACTCAACAAAGATTTTGTAGAAAAGAACTTGAAGGTAAACATCAACTCAACATAATTGTTACAGGCCTGAAGATAAACATCAACTGAACATAATTTTTATAAGTCTGAAGATAAACATCACCTCAACATAATTGTTGCAGGCCTATTTTAGGAAATTTAACAGTGACAAAAAAGGGAGAGGCCTGTTTTAGGAAATTTAACAATAATAAAAAAAGGACAAGGGTATTGTGCTATAATTGCATCGTTTAAACTTATTGTAAACACTATAAAAATACAACAATGAGAGAGAACCCTTAGAAAAATATCATTGGCGTAATTTGTACACAAAAGTGTTTAATGATATTCCACCAATTGTATTTCATTATATTTCACCAACTGTAGGTTCTAATATAGTAGGCCTCAAAATTTGACCAACATTTTTCAAAATTTGAAAAAGGTATTCAAAATTACAACAAAAATGCCATGAACTTGAAATAATATGTCAACATCTCAGGAGAAAAATGTAGTTGGATATTTCAAGAACACTGAGTTTGAATAAAGTGTTGATTATTTGGGTTGGTTGTCACTGATGTCAACCCGTGAAGAAAGTTCAGTAGTGAATTTCGATAGCATAAAGGTTTGGGTAATGCAACCAAGTTTGTTTGATGGATAATGGTATGAGTTTTGATATATTTGTATGTAAGACTATTCTAGATGGATAGAACATGTCATGCCATTTCCGGTGGTATGTGGAACGTCAAATAACTCCTCACGGTAGAGAGTTATGGCTATGTGAAGTTGGAAAACCCTCATGAGTCATCTAGAAGCCCCAAAAAGTCAAAGTAGTCAAAGTGTTTACAAATAAAAAATTATTTAAATAAAAAAGTGAAGTGACGAGTGTACTAGAATTCAAAGAGGATGCAAAAGAAATTATTTAAAAAATAAAGTTAATGGAGAACTTAATAATTATGGAAAGTGGTTAAGTTAAGTGGACAAATGGTTATAAGTGGGTTTACCCTAAGATAAGGAAAGTGGGTTAAGATGGTTAAAGGTAACCCCATGAGGACGCTACATAAAAGTATAAATAAGAGGCAATGGTCTCTTATTCAAAACACACTTGAATATCATTGAATATCTATTTTTTTGAAAGGTTATTTGGGTAGGTATTATTTATAGAGAAAAAGTGTGGTAGGAAAAGTGTGGCATGAAAATTGCGGCACAAAAAGTGCTACAGAAAATTTGCAGTAGAAAAAGTGCGGCAGAAAATTTGTAGTAGAAAAAGTGTGATAGGAAAAGTGCGGAAGAAAAAGTGCGGCAAAACAATCGCAATAGGAAAAGTGCGGAAGAAAAAATGCAGCAGAAAAATCGTGAAACAAAAATCGCAACAACAAAACCGTGGCAACAGAATGCTACAGGAAAAAAAAAGGTCTTTTGTTTGATGTATGTTGTTGAAGTTATTGGTACGGATAGAGGTTGTATAACAGTGAGGTTATAGCACATGGTTTGAGGTACAAACTTGTGGTATAGTGTTTAAGGTATATGTGATTAGATCATATTGGTTGATGAGTATACAGTGATAGGTTTCTCAGTGACATATTCAATTTCTACATTTGGGTACATGGTTGAGACAAATAGTTGATGAGTTGGCACATACATGAGGTGTATAGTTGATGATGTTGGTATATCTTGATGAGTCATAGTTTATGTATATATGATGCATGATTGATACATATTTGTTGCATGGTTGATGCAATCGTTGATGGTATAGATTGAGGTACATGTTGGTGCATGGTTGATGCACTTGTTTATGGTATAGGCTGATTACAGGTTGTTTGGTACAGGTTGGTGCATGGTCGATGCACTTGTTTATGGTACAAGTTGATTTCAGTTTGATTGGTACAGGTTTACAATAGTATATCTCACAGTGATAGTGTGAGAGTGGTTCCATCATTCTAATTCTATGTTAGGGAGGTTGGACAGGGCAATGATAGGTGGTTGTATCCAGAGAACATGGGGGGTTGTAGCCTCCTCCTGGTTTTACCTATAGAATTGAGGAGTTGGATCTTCCTTTAGGTTGTAGCCTGAGAAACTAGGGGGTTGGAGACTCTTTCCGGTTGCAGCTAAAAAAAAAAAGAAGGTGGTTCTTCCAATAAATGTAATTCTTAAAGACATATAAGAAAAAACATTATGTGGTTTTCTCCCGGTTTGGGTTTCAATGTAAAAACAATAGTGTATTGTGTATGTGTATGATTGTTCATTTGTTCATTGTTTATTTAATCTCCAACTATTGAATGATAATTCTACATTGATATAACACTTGCATTTTGTGGTTAAAAATGATTGAATTTCTCTATTACTGATTCACCCCCCTCTAAGTAATCCAACAAGTGGTATCAGAGAAGGTTCCTTCAGGAAACAGTTTAACCACTTGAAGGATATCATGTATTATTATGAGAATGGAGTATAAATGTTTAATGGTCATAATAGTTTAAAGTATGAGATGTGAAGCAGAAGGATGAAAGTATTTTTACATGCACAAGGACATTATATTTGGCTATTAGTCGTTACAGGATATGATAGTTCAAAAAGGGAAAAGACTGTAGCCAAGAAAGAATTGAAGAAGAATAAAAAAATAGAAATAGATTTCATCTCGGAAGGATACATTACCTAATCCAGTAAGAGAAAATGTTGTTAAACGTTCATCAGCCAAAGAACTTTGGGATAACTTACATGACATATATTCTTCACCCATCGCAGATTCAGAAAATGTCAAAGAAGATGCACATACGAATCAAGAAGAATTATGTTCACCATGTCAATAGATTCAGAAGATGAAGAGTACATAATCACTATAGGTGTGTTGTTTTGCTTTAATTGTGAAAAACGCGAACACCTTGAAATAGAATTCCATGAAGGAAATAAGACAAAAAAAAATTAAAAATGAAGACAAGTATGAAGCAAGATTGATTAGTTCTTTAGATGAACTAAGAGAAGAAAATAAGTCACTCAAGAAAGAATTGATGAAACAAAAGGAAAATGTTCACATTTTTTAAGAAGCCCAACAGGTCATTGAGAACTTAAGAACTTAGCTAGAAGAAGCCAAAAATATTGTAGAAGATATTGAATATCAAAAGCAGTAATTGGAAGCCAACATAGTAGCATAGAGGTAAGAAGTAGAAATGCAAGAGAAGATATTGACATATCATCTTAAGGAAATAAATAATGATCTAAACCAACTTGAGGAATAGTTTGGTCAAGAAGAGAAAGGACTTGAAGAAGAAATAATCACACTAAAAATTCAACTTGAAGAAGCGAAAAGAACAAAAGAAGTCATGAAGTCTCAGATAATGCAGAAAGAAGAAGAGATTGAGAAGCTTGAAGAAGAAGTTGTCACATTGAGAATTAAAATCGTCAAGCTCAACAAAAACATTGAATAGACAGAAACATCCATGTCTATTATAGAGAATGAAGCGAAGCACTCTAGGTTGCTAGAAAATAAGAATGAAGAAAATAGAAAGAGTTTTGTAGAAGTACTCAAAGGAAGGAATCATGGTCAACCAGAATCTATAAGGTATCTTCCAACAAAGCCTTATAAAACACAAATTTGATTAGAGAAGTGTTATCCTAACATATTTACAATTCCTTAACCAACATATAACCATTCATAACCATTCAACATAATTAAAATTAATGAGTAGATCATAATAAATTATATAACACAACAAAATAATGAAAATACACACATCTAACTGATGCTACTATTGTTCTCCAACTCTGACTGATGTTCTTCCCAAAACCATCTAACCTCCCAACCAACTAGGAACAGAGCCTCTCCGACTCCCTAGCTCCAGGATTCCGTAAGGATTCCTGGCCCCTGAGTCTAAAACTCCTAGCAATAGGTGCCTCCTTGTAACAATCGTACAACAAGCTTCTTCAGCCAAAAACCAGTAATACAGTCTTCCAATCTACCAAAAAAAATGCTCCAATACAGTCTCCCAATATGAAAAATAATGCTCCCTCCCAAAAATCCCTTTCTCCTGAGTGTTTTTCCCCCTCATATCCTCCTTTCCCCCTCTCTCATTCACCGCCTTCTCCCTTTCATTAAGACTCACCCACCTTGTCCCTCCATTCAATGCCAACCACCTTATCCCCTTCTCTTTAATGGTTCCATCATTCGATACAAAATAATAATTAATAATTTATTAAACTAGATTTTATTAAAGATATATTTAATCATTAAATTCATTAATTAGTTAGTTAAACCAATTCACATTCAGCAAATATTTAACCAAGACAATTAATTAATTAATTAATTAAACTAATATACATTAAACAATTAATTAAACCATGACAATTGATTAATACTTAGGGTTGTCACATACACCCACCCTTCAAGAAACTTCATCTCGAAGTTAAGGTATTTTATGATACAAGGGAAAAGACACATGGTTCACACATTCATATCAAATAACCGACATTATTAGTAAGTAAGCCAAGAAAACTCATACATACTAGTGTACATGTACAAGAAATGCATGTATAGCTAGTACATACAAGTCTCGTGCATGTACTAATAACAATAATTATCACCCTTATAGTCATTTATGTATGCATCCAATCCAATCAATAAGACTATTCATTTTATAAAATATAATAAACCAAGGAAACGTTCGTGAATTCACTTAATTACAATAATCTAGCTCAACAATTTTATTTAGACAATTGTGGTTTAGTTACGTAATTATGAATATTCATATATACACATTTTTGTTTCAGAAGGAAAGACAATAAATTCCACCATAAGACGAATCTCCATACACTCTCAACTATTTCTAGTCACCCTTCATCCCTAACTTACTTCCATCTTCCATTCCTATCCTTCCTCTGTTGGACTATCTTGGAGCCTCAACTATATTGACCTAACTCCAAATAGAACCCATAAGCAGAAGTGTCACCATCTTGACCAAGCTTCCCCAGCAGGCAACTGATAGTCATCATCACACGTTTAGGGGAGAGTGAGCTAACACCATCCTCCCATGACTCTAGGTTTTAGAGGATACATGATGATAAATAACTCCACCCCTCCTAACAGGAATAGGGTCCACACCCTACAATGGAATATACAATGGCACCGTGTTGCTGGGAGTTTTTTCATCGTTTATTCACTTTTAGATAGTCTCACCACCTGAAATCCTGTACTGGTCTACATATCGTAGAAATATATTCAAACCAATATAATTTCACATACAAAGATTCATATCATATTGTTTTTCAGCCAATGGTCATGACATCCACTTTCATTATTATTATCCCTTCACTATTTCATAGCCCATTGACCTGTAGATTAGTCTGTAACACAAACTTATACATATCTATGGATTATCATCATGTAATTGCATATAACCATAATTTCAATTTGGTATCCGCATACCCACAACTTTAACATCCAAGTTTTCAAGTTAGAAGTAGATCTCATAATATCCCATAATTCAATTAACGTTACCCATTCATAGAATTATCATTTACATAATAGATTGCATCATATCCAACATCATTCAATAGCATTTAAACCTTTAAAGGATTCTCATTCACATAATATATTGCATCATATCTATCATCATCCAAATAACATTTAAACATTCATAAAATTTACATTCACATAATAGATCTCATCATATCCATCATTATTCAAAATACATTTAAACATTCATAAAGGTTCATACGTCTTAAAAGTTCAAGTGTATTATTTAATAGTTTCACTGTGAATAGAAAATAAAGGTGTTTAAGCCTCAGGTAATCCTAGTTGTCTAAGTCAAAAGGTGCGTTACATACTCCCAACCTTCGAGAAACATATTATCGAGGTGGTAAAAAAAGTGAGGGATAATCTTTTCGTACTGTTTCAGCAACCTCCCAAGTAGTAGATCCTAGACTAAACTTGTCCCACTAGACCTTAAATTGGTCTACCAGATGGTTCCTGAGCTATCAGACTCTCCGGTAAAATATGTGTAACGATTCTACTGTGAGGGTTCCCATGTCCGATACCTGCAATTCCTTCCAATTTAGTTTATGTGATCCATCAGTAACATAATGACGTAGAACAGATACATGAAAAACATTATGAGTTTTATGCAAGTGGGGTGGCAGTACTAGACGATAGGCAATGAGTCCAATGTTCTCTTGGATTCTGAATGGTCCTATAAATTGACGTGACAACTTTGTCCCATTCTCGAAATGTATGGTACTCTTATCAGGCCTGATATGAATGAAAACCTGATCTCCCAATTTATAACTTCGATCAGTCATAAATTTTCTATCTATCATGTGCTTCCTTTGGTCTCTACCTAATCTGAATCACCTATTCCTCCATCTCTTGAATCAACTCTGGCCCAACTCTTACTCAGTCTTTTAACCTCTCCCAAATCAATGACGTTTTGCATGGCCTTCCATATAGAGATTTGTAGGGTGGCATTCCGATGGAGCTATGAAATTTGTTATTGTAGGCGAACTCTACCAAAGGTAGGTACTTCCCCCAATGGGTTTGATAATCCATAACATACATCCTAAGCATGTCTTCCATAACCTGATTTACTCTCTCGGTTTTCCCATCTGTTTTAGAATGATAAGTCATGCTTAAGTTCAACTAAGTCCCCAACATTGATTGCAAACTTGTCCAAAACCTAGAAGTGAATCTGGAGTCCCTATCTAAAATGATGTTCTTAGGTATCCCATGCAAACAGATGACCTCACTTACAGACATGTGTGTCACATCAGTGACATCATAAGCATCTCTAACTGGAATAAAATGAGCACTCTTGGTTAACTTATCAACTATCACAAGAATGGTATTGTGTCTAAGATATGTGAGCGACAACCCCACAACAAAATCCATGGAAATGACTTTCCACTTGGACATAGGAACATCATGTGGTTGTAGGATACCTACAGGGTGATGGTGGTCGGATTTCACTTGTTAACACTCTAGGAATTTGACGACGAAATGGACTACATCGTGCTTCATGCCTACCCAGAAGAAAATATTCATCATGTCTGCATACATCTTCTTCACATCCGGATGCAACAAAATAAAGTTCTCTATGGGATTCCTTCAGTATGATGCTTCGAATATCCCCATATTCAGGGATGTACATCCTTTCTCGATATCTCAATAGTCCGTTTGCTTCCAGACTATATCCTTCATACTTTGGATCTAATTTCCTCCCACTTTGCAGGTTTGAGGTAACCTTTAAATACCATTTTTCTCCAAGGTGTTGCATCAACACATGCTCCTTCAAATTGAATTTTAATGGTACCAAGGAGAAGACACGTGGCCTCCTACTCAAGGCATTTGTGACCACATTCTCTTTTCCCTTGATATATGAAATACCAAAATTGTACTCACTCAAAAAGTCACTCCATCGCCTTTGCCTAGCATTCAGATCCATTTGAGCAAAGAGATGTTTTAAACTTTGATGGTCTGTTTTGAGCTCAAAGTTTCACCCTACTAGATAGTGCCTCCAAAGTTTCAAAGCTAGAATTACTGCTACCAAGTCTAAATCATGAGTACCGTAAAGTTCTTCGTGTTTCTTCAAATTCCTTGACGCATAATCTATCACTCTTCCATCCTGCATTAGCATGGCCCCCAACCCTTGCTTTGAGGCATCTGTGCAGACTATGAAGTCCTTTTTCATATCCGACACTCGTAGAATTGGTGCACTGGTTAGTAACCTTTTAATCTCTATGAATGCACTATCACATTCTTTTGTCCATTCATACCTGACCCCCTTGTGCTGCAAAGTGGTGATGGGTTTCTCTATTTTAAAGAACCCTTCCACAAATCTCCGATAATAACCTGCTAGCCCCATGAAGCTTCTTACCTCATGAGCATTTTTCGGCACTGAACACTCCATAATGGCCTTTACCTTTTCTCAGTCCACAAAGATTCCTTCACCGGAAATTATATGACCTAAATAGTGAATTTCTTTCTAGAAGAAGGAACACTTCGACAACTTTCCATACAATTTGTTCTCTCTAAAGAAAGAGAACACCACTCGAAAGTGTTCCTCATGTTCTCTTTCATTCTTGGAATAGATGAGGATATCATCTAGAAAGACTTGTACAAAGAGGTCTAAGTACTTCTGGAATACACCATCCATGAGGCTCATGAATAATGTTGGTGCATTGGTTAATCCGAAAGATACTACAATGAACTCGTAATGCCCAAACCGAGTTCTAAAGGAGGTTTTAGGAATATTGCCTTCCTTAATCCTTAACTGGTGATACCCTGATCACAAATCAATCTTTGATAATACTGTTTCTCATTTCATCTAATCAAAGAGATCATCTATCTGTGGCATTGGGTAACTATTTTTCACTGTAGCACGGTTCAAGTCCCTGTAATCTATACACAGTTGTAAGGAGCCATCCTTCTTCTTCACAAAAATTGGTGGTGCACCCTAAGGTGAGACACTAGGCCTTATTAGTCCTAAGTCGAGTAGCTCTTTTAACTGCATCTGCAACTCACAAAGTTTTGGCATTGTCATCCAATACAGAGTCTTGGAAATTGGTTATGCACCAGGTTTTAGCTCAATAGTAAAATCAAGCTCCCTCTCAGGAGGTAACCCTGGTAACTCATTCGGAAAAACATATTTAAACTCTGACAATACTGGGTACTGATCCAAGGAGGGTCCCTTCCTTTCACTCACTTCTTCCATTACATACATTCGACACCCTTGCCTCGTGCACCGCTTAATTTTCATAGTTGAGATAAATCATAGAGACACCTTTCTTCATACATCGTGGATATCTACTGGCCTTCCTTCATTGTCAACACAAAGCACCCTTTTTGCGAAACAGTATACCATAAATCGATGTGCTTCTAACCAATCCATTCCAATGATTAGGTCATACGTCCCAAGAGCAGTGACGTATACCTTCAACTTGGTAGTACACACTCCTAGGTCCACTAAACAGTTATCAACGCTAGGTCCTATCGCTTGTTTTTCCCTCAAAGCCATCTCGACTTGTTTAAAGTCATCGTGCTCATAGGCTGCCAACCCACTCTTTTCTAAT